>SKCR01036238.1:0-225382 GCA_019454045.1 Zanthoxylum bungeanum
GCAGAGCAAGTGGGATGATTGTCTAAATATATTTGGAGAATTTAATGAAGATGTTCATAACTCTGGGGACTCTTGATGTTAGGAAGGTTCGTTACTTTCTTGAAAACCTCATTTATGTATTTATGTTAGGAAGCTTTTTCTTCAGCAGCTGCAGCGGCAATCCACATTTATATGGTCAATATTAATCATAGAGTCTGTTTATGTTTATCCTAGTCAAAGACTATAGTTATGATTGTCTCATGGAAGCATGAGAGTTGAGACACTACTCATCATTTACATTAACAATCGCCTATTTCTGCTCTTAGTTTCTTATGGCTTTATAATGACCATGTGTTTCCATAAATTTTAAGTCTCTGATGGATCTCAGGAATGAGTAGTATTAGACAAGGGAAGTTATTGAATCATTTAAAATTTCTTCAATATTCCTTTTATTTCATCGATTCTTTCTGAGATCCAAATAAGAGAATACTCGCCTAGGGTGTTAATAATTAAATGATATATTTATTATTATTAATTATCGCATTTTTCGGTGCAATAATTAACAATTCTCCCACTTAGAAAATGATTGGCTCTCAATCAAGTTTCTAAGTGAAAGAAGTGTTAATTATTGCACCGAAAGGTGCAATAATTAATAATAATAAAATATATTAATTATGTGGGTGAGTCCCACATGTATAAAAAGAAAATAATAAAAAATTTAAATTCACTATTTGCACAGTGAATCTCATGCCTATAAATAGAGGCTTAATTTTATTATTTTTTACATTCCATTCTTAACCAAATCATTTGTATTCTAAGAGAGAAAATATTATTTTTTCTTAAGAGTTTGTGAGAAAGTTGTAATTCTCTTAGAGTAATGATATACATACTTAAACTTTTACTTAAAGTTTCTACACCCCTCTCACTGTAGCTACAGTGAGAGGGGTGTAGAAACTTTAAGTAAAAGTTTAAGTATGTTTATCATTTTTTATTCTCTTATTCTAAGAGAGTGTGAGATTGTTCACTTCTTGTGTTTAGAGAGAAATTGTAAAATTATTTCCTCTATTATGAAACCCTTCTACATTTGTCTGTGGATGTTTCTCTCACATAGAGGGTTTAACCATGTTAAATCCGTGTCTCATTATTTTATTTTATTATTAATATTTATGGTATGGTAAACCTCCTAATTATTATTGTATTGTTATATGGTAGACAACGCCTCATAAACTAACAAATGTTCTCAATTTCACTTTACTTGCGTGCCAGTTTTAGCCAACGATCCCTTAAAAGTGATATCAGCGCTTCAGGTTCAGGGTTACTGTTCACGTAGACTGTTCACATATACAGTATAATACTATTCAAGTATACAATACTATTCATATATATAGTACTATTCACGTATACAATACTATTCACATATACAGTACTGTATAAGTGTATATGATACCATTCACGGTGAAATAGTAAAAGCTGGTTCAAGTGAGAAACTGATCATCATCAGAAACATGACAAGAAAATACGAAATTGAGAAGTTCAACGGGAGCAACTTTTCCCTATGGAAACTTAAAATTAAAACAAACTCGAGAAAAGACATTTGCTTAGCGGCAATTGGTGAGAGATCAGATGAAATGATTGATGAAAAATGGAAGGATACGAATGACAATGCTATGGGCAACTTGTATCTAGCCTTAGCAAATTATGTGTTTTCCATCGTTGCAGAGAAGATGACTGTAAAAGAGATTTGAGATGAACTTACCAAATTGTACGAGGTCAAGTCACTACACAACAAGATATTCTTGAAGTGGAGACTTGACACTTTTCGTATGAGTGAGTCTACATCCATGGCAGATCACATCAACAACTTGAATACACTATTTTCCCAACTCACTGTGTTGGATTATAGTATATATACAAATGAACGTGCGAAGATTCTACTTCAGAGTCTACCTGATTCGTATGATCAACTTATCATCAACTTGACAAGTAATGTTATCACTGGTAATCGAGTCTTTGACGAAGTTGCAGCTGCTGCTCTGGAAGATAAGTATAGGCACAAAAATAAGGAAGACAGATCATTTGGTTCACAACAAGCAGAAACATTATCGATGACAAGAGGGAGATCAACTGAATGTGGCTAAAGTACGAGTCAAAACCATAGTAGATCGAAATCAAAGAGTTGAAGAATGTCAAATGCTACAATTATGGCAAGAAAGGGCACGTCAAGAAAGATTATTGGAATATGAAGAATGACGCAGAAAAGCTCTTGTTGCAACAAAATCTCATAGATATGTTGCAAGTACTTCTGAAAAAGGTGGCGCACTTTACAGTGAAGTAGCAATGGTGTCCAATGATAGCAAAAAACAGCTAAATGATGCATGGTTTTATGACACATGACCTCTAAGAGAGAATGGTTATGCTATTATGAATATGTCTTTGGAGGATCGGTTTTTCTAGGCAATGATCATGCATTGAAAATTACTGGGATTGGAGCCATCAAAATAAATATGTAAGATGGTACTATTCGCACTGTATAAGATGTTCGACATGTTGTAGGAATGAAGAAAAATTTTCTGTCAGTTGGACAGTTAGATGACCTTGGATACAAGACCGTTGTTGAAAACATGGTATTAAAGATGGTGAAAGGAGCACTTACAGTCTTGAAAGCTGAAATGATCTCAACAAACTTGTATATGCTCTTGGGAGACTCAATTCAAGAAGCAACTGCATTGGTGACATCACTGGATTCTGGAGAGGAAGCTTCTATGTTGTGGCATTAGAAACTATGCCACATGTCAGAACAGAGAATGTAAATTTTTATCAATCAAAAGTTACTCACAGGCTTGAAAGCGGTTAGTCTACCATTTTGTGAGCATTATGTTACAAGTAAGCAAAACAGATTAAAATTCAGCAAGTCAAGTGTTCGGAGTAAAATCATATTAGAATTGATTCACTCTGATGTTTGAGAAGCAACAGTTCAATCTCTGGGGAAAATAAAATATTTTGTATCATTTATTGACGACTTTTCTAGAAGATGTTGGGTGTACCCAATAAAAAATAAGTCAGATGTGATGTCAGTTTTCAAAAATTTCAAAGCACAAATTGAAGTAGAATCTAGAAAGAGAATCAAGTGTTCTCAAGTAGAAACTTCTAAGCCTCATAATTATTATTATATTGTTATATAATAGGTAACGTCTCCTGAACTAACAATTGTTTTTAATTTCACTTTACTTACGTACCAGCTTCAGCCCACGATCCTCTAACATGAGAGACAATAGAAAATAATATGCTTATTCCCATCTTAGCTTAAATTTACTGTTTTGTGGCCTGGATTGTTTTGTTGAGACCTAACTCCGCTTAACTTTCTGATCATACAGAAGGAGCCAGTTCTCATAACTATTTCCGAGCAGGCTGTAAATGTAAGTGGTCCGGTTGCTCCTGATTCTCCAGGATTCTGAAGTAAACGAAGTCATTCCTGGTAACATTTGAATGAATATAAAGATCATCGGTAGGTCTGCCGATTATTTCCTTTGAACTTTTAACATTATTAATTTCAAGTTTCTGGGAGAGGGGAAGGGGTTGGCGGGAATTGTTTGTGAAATGTAGTCCGTTCGTTTGTAATAGTTCCTTCAACGCTAGTAGCCTCTGGCTGGCAATTTCGTTTTGATATTTTTTGTATCTTTGTTAGGAATTAGTAACAAAAATGTGTATTCTTAACGGATCCAACTGTTATGTGATTTTTATACTCTTACCATATAGGCATATATTATAATATATGCAATTACGAATCATGAAATAACATTTGGGTCACCAAGTTTTTATGTTTTCTAATAATGACATAGCTTTTTTTTTTTTTTTCTTTTCCATTTTAACTAAATAGGTCCTGGTGAATCGACCAAAGTTATGGTATTGAATTTTGACCATCAAAATGTGACAATATGTAGCTTAACAATCAAGGGTATTTCAGTTATTTCAATATATAGATTGGGAACTATTTAATACCAATGTGCAAAAGAAAAAAATGAGTACTCAGGAAGAAAAATACACTAAGTGTTAAGGGATCAAAGTAATTGTGACCATTGTCCATGTAAGATGAATGATTAACGTTTATTCATGCATTATTTACATAACAAATTATCAAATTTTGTCCATGTAAGATATTCGTGTTTTCTTTATATAGTAAATTATCAAAATTTAAGTCTCTATCATTGTACCAGTTGGAAGAACCAAATTTAACTCATTTAGGTATTTCTAAAAATTCATATTTAAAAATCGGTTTATAAAGAAAAGGAGCACATGAGGTTATATTATCATTTATATTGTTCAGCCCTTCTCAAGTCGTCTTGTTCGCAACAACGGTTACAAAATCGCTACTATACCGATTCCATGCTCGGCATGGTGTGTCTAATTCCATACTTTGCATGGTGTCTATTCTTATACAAATTATTACAAACTCATAAGTAGAACTCATTCTTAAAATCGATTTATAAAAAGATGGAGCCCATATACTTATATTCTCATTTATATTATATTTAACCAACGTGAAATTTGAGATCTTTAACACCACCCATCAATACTTTCTTAATATTCTACTCAACCCTAAAGATAAAAGTAAAACTCTAGGCCTGATAAGTTAGGGGGCGGTAAATGGACAATTTTCTATACTCGTTGGTTGGACGGGTCAGATACAAAGGTATTGATATCTCCATTCAAATGGAGATAAAATTCCAATGTGGACGGGAACCGCACGAAGGTTCACGGGGTTCGAAATATTAGAGGCAAATAAGGGGGCACTTTTCATACTCGGTGATTAAACGAGACAAATAAAAATATTAATATCCTCATATCATACCTGGCTTATTGCCATCCGTACCTACAAGCCCATAAAATAACCTTATCTTTTGAGCTTGTTGAAGACATGTAGACAAAATTGGTGGGTAGCCGTAGCTAGCTATTTTATTAGGGGCCATCTATAATGCCCATGTGTATACAATACCCATGGGTTTCCAATCGTTATATCAATTTTAATAAGATCCAACGATTGGGAATTAAGAGCTTTTAGAATAAATAAACATGTTACCTTTTTAATTGATTAACATATAATTTTAACCATTAAATATGCAACTTTGAGCATTAAATTATTGGGGTTTTGGTGCGGGCGCAACAGAAACTCGCGGTTCGGGTGAAATTGTAATTTTAAAACTTTTTAAATTACCGAATAAATTATTCAATATCAAATATGAATAATTCATTCATATTTCACCTAAACATATTTATTCGATATCAAATAACGACATAAAAAGTTAAGAAATATCGCGAAACTTTTACGAAAATATTTTTCCACAAAATGACATAAAACGCGTTTTTGACCGAACCGACCACCCAATGCACATGAGGCCTGCCTAGGTCTGCCCCAACAGTACTAGAGAAGTTCATGGGCTGCCCGAACAGTGACCAATTCACTATTTTGGCAGCCATCACCCGATTGGCTCAAAAGTCACCCGATAACATCGTTTTCGCCGTTTTCACTTATTTCAATTCTGAAACAATTTCCGGCAATTGTTCCAACACCCAAAACACATCCAATACATTTATATGACATAATTTTCATCACAATAAACCTAGTTTTTTCAGATCTGATTTTGTAACAAAAATTATCAATATTTCATGATTTGATCCAATTTTCTTAACATTAATCCAATTAATCACAACACCGATCCAAGCCACCACCAATGAAGCACCCAAGAACAATTCTAGGCATTACAAGAGTAATCATAACACTCTAGAATGTTGCAATGGCAACATATCATCAAATGATCAAATTGAACAAATATTACAATAATATCTTTCAATTCAACTTTACACATGCATAACCCCTCCATTCCATCTTCCAAATCCAAAACACCCAAATTCTTAGGAAAAGAAGAAACCCTAGAATCAATCTAGACGATCAAGAACAAGAAATATGCTTTCCAAGCTTAGGGATATTGAAGATTACCTTTAATTCTCTTAATTTCCTAAAGCTTTTTCTTGATTGTCTTCCTTTTCTTCCTTGAATCATCAAGCAAAATTTAGAAGGTATTTGGAAGATCAAGTTTCGGCCATGGCAAGCCTTTTTTTTTTAAAAGAATTTTTTTTCCTTTTAAAATGACACTGCCGACTTTAGAAGGACATTTTTGTCATTTTAGAAAAAATTAATTTAATCCAAAATCAAATTAATAAATCATGCCACATGTTACCAATTAATAATAAGCATGTGTGATAACAATTATCACAAATGAAAATTATCTAATTAAATTAAATATAAAGTTAAAGTAGTAAAAAATCAAATTTAACACTTTAACCTTAAATTTAATGCCAAGTGTAACCAATAATAATTAAACATATATTCCATAACAATTATGAATATATATATCAATTAATCATTTAAATATTTAACATTTAAATATCTAAATAATTAATTAATATAATTATTAATCCATATGTATTTTATTTACATTAAATAAAATATGTATAGAAGTGACATGTGTCAAAATCTCATTTGAAAATTAATTAATGTGTATCTAATCAAATTATGTATCAAATACAAATACACAATAATTACGATTGACCAAAAAAATACCTTTATGCATGCGTTTTCGTTTAACCGATTAAACGATTCGAATTAACTCATTTAATTTTATGAAGTATTATGAATAATCTATATTATTCATAACGCGTTGCCCAAGTGCTCAACGAGTACACTTCATATTGTGGGACTCTCTAAGTTTAGGTTTATCCGTCACGAAATCCAATTTCGTGTCCATAATTATCCACTCATGAATTATGACGACCACAAATAATCTCGCTAACTATGCAAGTCGAGGTCATTATATACGTATAATCCCTCCGTCACAGGCTATCCATATTATACCTGGGATATAGATAAGAACATCAAATCCTTATGGTATAATATAGTCGACTTTCAAATTTACGATCTCTAAATAACACTCGGAACTCGCTTCCGAAGTTATATCACGGCCATGGATTTACTAGATCGCAAACACGTGTAGGATACCTATGCCCTGTACACAGGACTGACAGATTCTATCTTGATACACACTGGATATCATGAGCATCAGTCCACACCCAACGAACAGGTAGAGGTCTGATCTAAATAGATCGGTGACGTACTGCCATCAAAGTGTGAATGATAACTCATATATCCACTGTGGTATCTCAAGTCGAAGGACCACTATGCTCGCTCAACTCGAGAAGATTCCTATTGACGTTGGTGTACCATCTATTAGGAAATTTTCAGTGAGTCATTCAGTGTTTATCAAATAAACACCTACATGTCTATACGAGTCTCCCGAGACTCATGGTTCATTGGGATAAACCATCGAACCAAGTCACGATATACGACATATATGTACTGGTCTCAACAGATTTTACTAACCAACCCGTGTTAGTAAATCTTGACCATGAACTTTATTTAAGGATATACAACTTATAGTGACGCTTCCCAATGTCAATTACAAACTACGTTGTAACTGTGCACTACTCCTAGGGTCTTTGTCTAATATACACGTATCACTAAATCAGATTTAGTTTCAATCTAATCATAATCAGATATCTAATCGTAACTAGATCAATATTTATATAAAAGACAAGAGGTGCTACCATTAAATAAGTAATATTATGGAAAATGGTATTGTTCGTATTCATGAATCGGACATAAATACGATCCGGATTGGCACTCCAAGCACCAACCCTAACAATTTCTCCCACTTGCTCTAGTGCCAATCCACGGTATCATATACACATCTCAATGTATATCACATACTCATGGCCCTCAAGAGCTCACCTAGCACTCAAGAGGTAGGCAACAACAAGTAAGCCCGCTATTACAAATTGAATATGTCAAACAAAGCCAATTGTTTTCCTTAGCCAACATCATTCATATTTTGTAGAATCCAAGTTCTACATCAATATGACTTAGATGCGATATCAATATTGTGCTATACCTATTAAGTTGTCTTTGTATTTAGAGATCAAATCAAAAATACTATGTAGACAACATCAAACACAACACTAATATCAAAACATCTAATCTATAAGATCACTATGCAACTTCATAAGTCAATACTTCATAAGTTGCAACGAATTCCACTAATACAGTAGAATCAACCGTGACATTCCCACTGCATCTTTTATGACTTTATATGACATAGACCATCTAATGTCATAATTAGACTCAAAACTAATATGACCATAATGGTTGCGAATTATATTCTCCATGAATAAGAAACTTGTTCTTAATATCTCAAAGATAACAAAGAACATGTTTCAAGACACATCTTATGGTCTACATTATATCAAAATAACTCATAACATTTACAATTAAATTGATATCTTTAATAACACATAATATAGTATTCATTATACTATCATCATATGATGCATCAGATTGACTAGACATTCTAATCAATTTCTCTTTCAATAAAAGGAATCATCCTTTACGAAAGATTAATACTATATACAAGAGACACACTAACTGTCAAACAGTTATACTAACTGTCACACAGATAGTCTTGCTGTGTCATTTATAAGATCATATCCAATGTACGACTAATGTGATTTTCTCACAAGTCTCTTAGTTTTATATCATATATGAAACTTTATATCAAATATAACAGAGACTACTCCCACTGCTATCACGGAGAAAAGAAGACTTAGGTAAATCCTTTATATTACAAACATCTCATTATTACATTAATAATGACAATGTCGTTAGGATATATAACACTAGAAAGAAATTTGTACGCTCCTACTGACCCTATTATCATATATGTATTCTCTATGCTTTGATAAAATCAGACAATCTGACTGTATCAAAATTAGAGAACACAGATTTTCAGAAAACTTATACGAGTCTACAATAGGCTCTATAAGCTAGTACACCAAACTGTGATCTCAGCAAAATACATCTCCAGGGTCATTCTAGAATGAACTCTTCAAACAAAGAAATCGCAATGGATCTCTTATTCGAAGAAACCACTCAAGAACATCACTTTGCTAAATACACAGTTTAATATCAACATTAACCAACAGATCTTTAATTGTTCAATTAGTGCAACCAGAGACAAGTTTTCTCAGAATTTACAATAGATCACTGAGTATAACTTTTCTCACTGTCATACTATAAAGGTCAAACCTTTAACAAACTCACTTTGCTTTTGCTGCACAAACAATTTGCACATTTTGTGAGCGATTCATAAAGAAAGCTTAATCAAGTTCAAAACTTGATCGTAGTAAGCTATGAACAATCTTAGATTTATGGTTCAATGGTAATTTCCGAAATCGATATCAAATATCGCTCCCACTATAAGTTATAGGATAATTTTCTTTAATAAGAAAATAACAGAATCATTAAGTATCAAATACTTTGTAAATGATTCTGACATCCTATTGGACTTATATGAAAGCTATCTAAGGGTCTTTTCATCCTATTAATTACGTAGTTCCATTTTAGTTTATCACTCTCATATTTGACTTCAATAAGTCAAGTCTTTTCTATAATCATTAACATCTGATGTTACTTACCAAGTAATAAAATAATTTTATTACTCGGGATCATAGAAAAGATATTCTATCAAATAGAATACAATATTCTATTAAATAGAATAAATGATAAACTTTTACTTGTACCTCCGAGGCGCAAGTACTTTCGATTATATAACCAATATACAAAAGAAAGATTCAAATCTCAAACTTTTCAAGATTCAAATTTTCTACCTATACATATCATATACGTAACTGTAGAAACTAATGGAACACTAATTAAAATGATGAATTAGTGTTACTGGAGCACAACCCCAAGAGTATTGAAAATCTAATTCGGTAACACTCAATACAAACGAATCAGATCATAAAAGATTCGATTTCTCCCACTGATCAATTCCATCACGATGGAATCATAGAAGAATCATATTGAGTAAGAATCAAATTCATTAAATAACTTTAGAACTAATTTCCATAAATTCATATGTTTGATCATATCAAACATCCTTGAACAATTCAAAGACTCACGACGAATTTTAAAATATAGTTTTCAACACTTCAAATAGAATATCTTTGAACCATTCAAAATATTCTATCCGCGTTTCATCAGAAACCTATTGAAAGTTCTCAAACTATTCAAAACGATCAATGTGTATTCTTATAGAAACACACAACTAAGTAATGACAACTCATTAACTAAGTTACAAAGTAAAGAAAACTATCCAAGGCAATTTATAATTCATTAAACTAGATACATCCAATGTATTAGTTTAATAAATCTATAGTTGTCGTATTGTGAGAATCGAAATTCTCAACACACAACTATACACATCTACTTTCTTAAGCTCTATACAACAATTGTAAATAATTGATTAACAAACTGTGTCAAACACGTGACTTCTAAAACTCACTAAAGCCAAGAAACGTCATTATAAGATAAATAAATACCTAATAGGGTTTTCTTAATGTCAGTTAAGAATATCGAGACATGAACTAATTCACGTCAATTCTTACCGCATAAGAAACTATTCTATCTAGACAATTATATCCTAAAACAGATATCTATTTAGATTACTTATCGTGACTTAGTAACTAAGTCACTAACCATATTGATTTTCAAGAAAATCGGAACAACAGTTCCCGATGGTTTTGACTAATCTAACAATATCAAAGTCTACTAACATTCTAGAACTTTTCTAAAAAAACGAAACCATAAGTGAAGTCAGCAAAAAAATATTCAAATAATATGCATGTAGTGGATTAGAAGTATAATTCTATTAACAATATAGAATAAAGGAAAACAAAAAGCAGCAATTTTCATAAAATTACACACTGCTTTAGTTATGGATTTTTAACCCAACAGTGTCTCTCACTACTTTACGTAATATCGTAATCCCCAACGGAAAATGGGAATTCAATAATTAAATTGAATTCCATGGTGAGAAGTGGACCCCGTGAATATATTTCGACTCACAGCTTTGGCACGATCTCGCCTACATATATTCATTAGGTAGACAACTCATTGTCAATCACACTCACTGTGACTCCTAATTTTGGTCCTGACCGTTTCTCGTTATGACAGCTTTGACACGTTCACAAGGAGGCGTATCAAGGCTTCACTTGCCAATGACAAACTCAAGCTACTGATGTAGTCATGACAGCTTTGGCACGTTCAGGATTTCCATTTTTACTTGAATTTGTCTAGTATCAAATATACACCCGGCATGGATAAAATTCTATCAACTACACCCTCACTGCTTTGGCACTTTCTCGGATGCAGCCATATAAAGATACTCATAAACCGTATTGACAAGACGGACCAAGAAACATGCATCCAATACATGTCACTCTACTGCCTTATTTAAACGGGGATATTCCTCAAGAAAGCTTTGCTCTACATCAAATGCAGAGTATAATCTAGATCAACTTCTAAACAATTCAATTCAACCTTAGAAAACATAACTTAACTTAACTATTAAATTTCCGTTACGTTTCTTGTTAGCGTAGAACCAAAAAGTAAAGAAATATCTAAATTACATGCATGTGCAAACATCAAAATTAGATTATATATCTTATATCAAGCATGAAAAATGTAATGGATGAAGGAACTGACCTGCTCTGATACCATTTTTGTTGGGGTTTTGGCGCGGGCGCAGCGGAAGCTCGCGGTTCGGGTGAAATCGTAATTTTAAAACTTTTTAAATTACCGAATAAATTATTCAATATCCAATATGAACAATTTATTCATATTTCACCTAAAAATATTTATTCGATATCAAATAATGATATAAATAGTTAAGAAACATCGCGAAACTTTTACGAAAATGTTTTTCTGCAAAATGGCATAAAACACGTTTTTGACTGAACCGACCACCCAATGCAAATGAGGGCTACCCAGATCAGCCCCAACAGTACTAGGGCAGTTCATGGGCTGCTTGAACAGTGACCAATTCACTGTTTTGGCAGCCGTCACCCGGTTGGCTCAAAAGTCATCTGGTAACGCCGTTTTTTGCCGTTTTCACTTATTTCAACTCCGAAATAATTTCCGAAAATTATTCCAACACCCAAAACACATCCAATACATTTATATGACATAATTTTCATCACAATAAACCCAGTTTTTCCAGATATGATTTTGTAACAAAAATTATCAATATTTCATGCTTTAATCTAATTTTCTTAACATTAATCCAATTAATCACAGCACCAATCCAAGCCACCACCAATAAAGCACCCAAGAACAATTCTAGACATTACAAGAGTGGTCATAACACTCTAGAATGATAAATATCATCAAATGATCAAATTGAACAAATATTACAATAATATCTTTCAATTCAACTTTACACATGCAATAAGCCCTCCATTCCTGCTTCCAAATCCAAAACACCCAAATTATTAAGAAAAGAAGAAACTCTAGAATCTATCTAGATGATCAAGAACAAGAAACATGCTTTCCAAGATTAGGGATATTGAGGATTACCTTTAATTCTCTTAATTTCCTAAAGCTTTTTCTTGATTTTCTTCCTTTTCTTCCTTGAATCATCAAGCAAAATTTGAGAGGTATTTGGAAGATCAAGTTTCGGCCATGGCAAGCCTTTTTTTTTTTTTGAAAAGAAATTTTTTTTTCCTTTTAAAATGGCATTGCCGACTTTAGAAGGGCATTTTTGTCATTTTAGAAAAAATTAATTTGATCCAAAATCAAATTAATAAATCATGCCACATGTTACCAATTAATAATAAGCATATGTGATAGCAATTATAACAAATGAAAATTATCTAATTAAATTAAATATAAAGTTAAAGTAGTCAAAAATCAAATTTAACACTTTAACCTTAAATTTAATGCCAAATGTAACCAATAATAATTAAACATATATTCCATAACAATTATGAAATATATATATCAATTAATCATTTAAATATTTAACATTTAAATATCTAAATAATTAATTAATATAATTATTAATCCATATGTATTTTATTTACATTAAATAAAATATGTATAGAAGTGACATGTGTCAAAATCTCATTTGACAATTAATTAATATGTATCTAATCAAATTATGTATCAAATACAAATACACAATAATTACGATTGACCAAAAAAATACCCTGATGCATGCGTTTTCGTTTAACCGATTAAACGATTCGAATTAACTCATTTAATTTTATGAAGTATTATGAATAATTTATATTATTCATAACGTGTTGCCCAAGTGCTCAACGAGTACACTTCATATTGTGAGACTCTCTAAGTTTAGGTTTATCCGTCACGAAATCCAATTTTAGTGTCCATAATTCACCCACTCATGAATTATGAAGACCACAGATAATCTCTCTAAACTATGCAAGCCAAGGTCATTGCATACGTATAATCCCTCAGTAACATGCTATCCATATTATACCTGGGATATAGATAAGAGCATCAAATCCTTATGGTATAATATAGTCGACTTTTAAATTTACGATCTCTAAATAACACTCGGAGCTCGCTTCCGAAGTTATACCACGACCATAGATTTACTAGATTGCAAACACGTGTAGGATACCTATGCCCTGTAGATTGGACTGACATATTTTATCTTGATACACCCTGGATATCATGAGCATCAGTCCATACCCAACGAACAGGCGGAGGTCTGATCTAAATAGATCGGTGACGTGACTGCCATCAAAGTATGAAGGATAACTCATATATCCACTGTGGTATCTCAAGTCGAAGGACCACTATGCTCGCTCAACTCGAGAAGATTCCTATTGACGTTGGTGTACCATCTATTAGGAAATTTTCAGTGAGTCGTTCAATGTTTATCAAATAAACACATACATGTCTATATGAGTCTCCCAAGACTCATGGTTCATTGGGATAAACCATCAGACCAAGTCACGATATACGACTTGTACTGGTTTCAGCGGATTTTACTAACCGACCCGTGTTAGTAAATCTTGACCATGAACTTTATTTAAGGATATACAACTTATAGTGACGCTTCCCAATGTCAATTACAAACTACGTTGTAACTGCGCACTACATTGTAAATCCTAGGGTCTTTGTCTAATATACACGTATCACTAAATCATATTTAGTTTCAATATAATCATAATCAGATATCTAATCGTAATTAGATCGAATATGTATATAAAAGACAAGAGGTGCTACCATTAAATAAGTAATATTATGGAAAAATATATTATTCGTATTCATGAATCAGACATAAATATGATCCGGATTGGCACTCCGAGCACCAACTATAACATAAATATGCAACCAAACTAATAAATATGAAACTTGCTAATATGAAATTTCTAACCATTAACATGCAATTATCACAATCAATACATATGAAACCTTCTAGAACATTAAACTTATAACCATTAAATATGCAACCTTAATAATTAAAGATGCAACTAATACCAATAAATATGAAACTTTTACTAATATGAAACTTTCAACTATTATTCTGCTAATTTGACCATTGACTAACAATTAGCGAGCATTAACATGTAATTGTCCAATGCTTTGTAAATCGAACACACAATTTTAACCATTAAACATGCAACTGAAATCAATAAATATGAAATATTCTCGAACATGAAACTTCTAACTGTTAACATGTAATTTTAACCATTGATATACTATTATTGAGCAATAACAAGCTACCAAAATAATATTTTGTAAAACGAACATGCAATTAAGACCATTGAAGATGCAACTTTAACTGTTACACATGCAATCAAATAAGTAAATATGAAACCTTCCAAATCACGGGTAATGACCCGTAGGATCATAACCGGCTTTAATTTGATTCTGGGTGGATCCAGTATCAACGGAAATTGTCTCAGAATCAATTAAGATTATTAATTAAATACTAGTACTAAAAATTTTGTGGTTAGAAACCTTCTATAGTTTGTTGTTGTTGGTTTTTTTTTTTTTTTTTTTTAAGAAACGAGTGGTGTGGGTTCTATTATGTCCTAATAAGGAAATCTCTAGATCCATATATATATGATTATGTATCTAGATTTTTTTGTTATTTTCTTTATTAAATAAAAGGCAAATATTTAAGTTAATCTTCTCTCTCTCCCCATGGCCCACGAAAATCCTTTTCTTCTTTCTCCTTCATTTTTATGCCATTGTAGACAGCAAGACAAGCTTATTTTTTTTTTAAAATTTTGGCTTCCTTTGATCTTTATAATTCCCAACTAAGACTTGGTGTTCCCATGACACAAAATGATAAAGGATGAAAATCCCCTTTTGCTTCCCTCTTAGCCAAACCTGTCACTGTTTGAGGGGATTCTTGTTTTCTGATTTTACAAGATAATAATTTTCCCTCTCTTGCTTTCTTGAGACCATTTAGCTTAATAATTAATTATTTTGGTTAGACTTCCTTTGGTATTTCAAGAATGGGTTTATTAGATTATTTTGGATGTCTTGGAATAATTGAGAATGATTGATTCTAGGGTGTTAGTTTGTGGTTCATGGGGAATATTGTGTGTGGTATTTATGAATAGATGAGGAGATTTTGGAAGCTTGATGGATGATGAGGCTTTCGGCCATATGAGAGATTCTTGGAAGATTGATTAAATTAGGGGTGTTTCTGGTTTTGTGTTGGAGAGTATTGGTGATTAAGTGAAGAAGAATGTTGAACCTAGGAAAGAGATAGTAATTTTCTGCCTTGGTCATTTTTATAGGAGAGTATGTGTCTTTTGGATGCTTATGATATAGCAATACTTAGTAGTGATATATTGTTGGAATGGTGGAAATATATAATTCGGATTGTTAAAAGACATGAAATCTTAGAGTGTGTATGTGTGCTTTGAATCGGCCATGGTGATGTTGAGTTAATCTTAGAGGGGAGGATTTAGGTTTCATCTTGTTAAAATGGAGAATGAGAATTTGATGTGTTACGTGGTTAAGCAACAAGGTGGGTTGTGAAGTGGTGTCGAATTAAGGAAAATAGTTGTTGATGGTGACTTTCTGTCTCGAGAGCCCGATGCTCAGAAGGACATGAGGGAAGAACCAGACTCGACCTGATATAAAGACATCAGATTCAACAACACTTGAACACCTATGAAGGACGGTCCGACTTAGTAAAGTGAGGAAAGTAAAGGTCCCAGAACCGATCATCTCACTTTGCTGACCAGGAAGGCATTATATTCAAGTCTGGACGACGTAAGCCCTAAACGGATGTTTGGGTCTCCCAAGCATTGATGAAGATAGAAGTAGGCCGGTGGTTGATCAGATAGGGCAGAGCTGTAAGTTTGTCGATTGACATACACTATCGCATGGGATTGGCTAGGATACAGGCTGACTGTAGGAGCAAAACGGGGTTTACCGCTATGCCTATGATGTTCGGCGACCACGACACTATTGGGCTCGCAGCCCGTAGAGAGTACGGAGTAGCCCGCGGGAGACTAAATCGGAGAATAAAGGAGTCGCCACCCAGTGTGAACTGGGAAAAGATTTAAGGCCACACTCACCCCTCACAAGGGAAGACCTCAAACCGTTGGGTTCATAATGGTCCCTTACTTATGCCAGTATAATGGACGGGTTCACACAATGGTATAGCCAAGTCTTAATGCAATTTATACATAAAAGCGAATAAAAAATGTAATAACATACCCAAACAAATAATAATCACAATAACACGATTCCAAAAGCATATTAAATTAAGAAGTACGAGATGCAATAACGAAAATCAATCAAAAGCGGGAAAATCGTCAATAAATAAATAGCAAACAAAAGGGGGGGGTTAATCACGCATGTATGAATACTTCCCGAGTGGCACATGGAGTTGTATCCCATGTACAAACCGCACTACCGTCTATTCAGATTCGGCTACGAAATTTACGTTTGGGTTTCCATCCGATATACCGCAAGGGATAATAACACATAAACATTAATGCAATGTAAATAAAAAATAGACATGAAATAATATAATATGCATATGCGGATAATCACCAACATGAACAAATAAAATAAAGGCGAAATAATAAAATAACAGTTAATAGACAAAACATATGAATAACAAACTAAATGCGAAATAATAAAATGAAGATGAAAGTGAATAAATAAATAAAAAGATAAATAACACTAAATAGATAAAAAATAAATAATAAAATGCCGAAGAAGAAAATAATGTGACCAGAAATTTGGT
Organism: Zanthoxylum bungeanum; assembly: GCA_019454045.1. Classification (NCBI taxonomy): domain Eukaryota; kingdom Viridiplantae; phylum Streptophyta; class Magnoliopsida; order Sapindales; family Rutaceae; genus Zanthoxylum; species Zanthoxylum bungeanum. Next base: position 17,178 of record SKCR01036238.1, read on the forward strand.
CGTCTTTGATGTAGGACTTCGCATACCCGGCTGAACGTATTTCACGTTCAGCCAGGCATGCAGCGTCCAGAACTATGAAAATAAATATGGTAAGGGTGCCCTCAAGTCTTACCTTTTAAGTTTCTTTCTCGGAGGTGCGTTAGGCCGTCGCCGGAAGGTTGAAGCTTGGTTTCAAGGTTTCTGTTTTCTGGTTTGCTGGTTCTCTGTTTCTGCTTGCTATTTTGCTATTTTCTGGTTGCTGTTTTGCTGTTTCTATGTGCTATTTTGCTATTTTCTGGTTGCTGTTTTGGTTGTTTTTGGCTGCTGTATTTGGTGATTTTGGGATGCTGTTTTGGTTGTTTTTAGCTCATATTTTGATTATTTTTTTGGATGTTGTTTTTGGTGTTTTTGGCTGATGTTTGTTCACTGTTTCTTTGTTGTTTCACAGTGATTTGATGGTTTTGGGGGCTGGTAAATAATTTGTTCACTGTTTTTTGGTATTTTGGGATGTTGTTTTTTGGTATTTTGGGCTGCTATTTTCACGCTGGTTATGGTTTCTTTTTCTTTCTCGGTTTTGGTTGTTTTCTCATGCTGGTTTGTTGGTTTTTATCTCGGTGACGGTTGAGTTTTGGTGGTTGGCTTCTAGGGTTTTTCTGTTTGTGTTGTTGCTGTTCTAAAGAAGAAGAAGAGAGAGAGCCTAAGGTTTTTCTGCTCAAGTTTACGTCCAATCTCTCTCACTTTGATGATTTGGTCTCTCTTTTATAATGATTTGGAGGGTTCTCTAAACAAGGAAACAAATTATGTTTATTTTGGAAATTTATTTTGGGAAAGAATCTTATGAATTTGGTGATGAGGTGATTTCAAATCTTGTTAATTGGAAATGATGGGATTTCACATTTTGTTAAATTGGAAAAGATGGGATTTCACATCTTGTTAAATTGGAAAATGTTGATGAGGGAATTTGAGCATGTGGAATGCATGAGATTTTATCTATTTGCGAAGATTTGGGCGTGTGCATGGGGTCATGGGCCTTGGGCGTGTGTATGGTGGGTTGCATAAGCTTTGGGCCGGTTGCAGGTGTTTGGGGCTAAGGTTTGAAACAGCGGTTGAGTGAATCCGAGGCTGGCTAGTGAGTTTGAATCCGATGAAGTGCTAATTTTGGAGGTTTTTCTTCCTTCCGACATTCATTTTCGCAACTTCCGCACCTTTTTCAGGTAGTGCCTCCATACAAGGCTCATCATTAGGCTTATGTAAAAATGCAATGTCTACACTGACACTATGGCATAATGTGTGGCAATTATCAAAAGTGGCATGGTTTAATAAGATTCAGGTGGTAGGTCGTAGGGGTGTCAGGTGGCTGGGCTATAATTTGTAGGGTAATTGGGGGAAGAGAGCCTAAGCAATAATGGCTTAACAATGTGGCTGACGTCACGAAGATAGCATAACAATGTAACTATACTTAGCATATAAGAAGGCTGAGAGTTAATTATAGAGGATTGAAAAATTTTATTCAAAAGCACTTGTAATTCGTAATAGAGAGAAAAAAATCCCGAGCTAAAGAAACAAAAGAGGTCGGTCAGACCCGAGCCAGTAATGAAAGTTTTATTTTCCCTTGTGTCTATGGACATAGGTTGGATCCATTTCACCGAACCACGTTAAATCCTTTGTTTATCTGTGTGTATTCTATTTGGTTCCCAACAAACTAAATAAATTCACAGTTGACGGAGGTTTGTTCGAGGAGTGATTTTCCTGGATTATCCCTGGAATGAAAAACAGTCGTCAACAGTTGGCACCGTCTATGGGGAAGTAGAAGAAGCAACAAACACACTAAGGTGATGGCAGGAGATGGGAACCACATATCTTCAGAGGCTTCGACGACGGAGTGAATGGACAAAATGGAAGAAACCATGCGGAGCGAGAGGGAAAGTGCACAAAAAGAAAATGGAGGCAACTCAAACCTTCATGAAGACCATGATGGAGAATTGGAGAAGAAGGCGGGAGAAGAAGGGGTGCGGGCCCCAACAAAAGAAAAGGAGGAAAAACCTATGTTCACAATAACAAGGGGGAGAAATTAGCGGGGGATTCAAACCGGGCAAGAAAAACTATTGCCGGATTGAAGGCTCAAATATTCTCACAACAGAAAGGTCCCCGAGGATTTAAAGGGCTAGACCGGTGCATATAATGTTCAGAAAAGAAGATTCCCAAGGGGTCAGCTACCCCTATGATGATGCGTTGATAATTAAGGCCAATATTGATGAGTGGTAAATGTATCACTATTTCCTACTCATTTGACCTAATATTTTGTATAGTTTCTTGAGCTTTGTGAATATTTTGATGTGTTTTGTGTTATTTTGTAGATAAATAAAGTTTCAAGACTCTCTGGAGGTGATTCGGGACCAAAACAATGAAAAACGGACAAAAGGGCAAAATGGTCATTTGGCACGTCACGACGCGCAGCCTGCATCGCGACCGGCAACGTGCACCGCACCTCTGCTAACGTGCGCTGGGACACGCGGACCAATCAGAGGGATTTTGATAAAATGCACCGGATGCTTACGTGCGCCGAATCTGCTAACATAATTCTGCCACGTGTCAACATCACAGCCGATCATGCTAATGTGCACCGTGCCACATGTCATCATCACATGCTGCCGACAATTGCCACCGCCACGTGTCATCCACGTGTTAGCCACATGTCTTCCACATCAGTCATATGCCGAGTCAGCGTGACACGTGTCAGCCACATCATCATCAGCCAATCATCTCGTGACACGTGTCACAATCACACAGTAGCGACAATCAACATCGCCACGTCTCACCACGTCATCGCTACGTCAGCACAATTATTGAGTTAATCATCCAAAATACCACGTTAGTAGATAAAGGGAATCAAAGCAGCCAATCAGCGTGTGCCACGTTATCGCATCGCGACGTAAGAGCAATGCCACATGTCGCGACGCGAGAGGCTTACTGACGCCTGATGAGCGGAAAATATATTAATATTTATCGCCCTTTTACTTAATATTTTATTTAGTTTCTCGGGTTTGATGAATGTTTTGATGTGTTTTAGTTTATTTTGCAGATAAAATATTATTGGGACTCAATGGAATCATTTAGGATGAAATATGGGTCAAATAAGGGCAAAAATTGGACTTGACATATTAATTTTGGAGATTGGAAACTTGAAAGGGCATTCTAATGAAGTGCAGTTTCGGAAATTCCAATTTTGCGCAACTATCGTATTTTGGGCATACCTTTTATTCCGATATCGGATTGAGCTGATTCAAGTTCCAGATTAAAGAAGACTCAAAGATATACAACTTTGAAGAACAAAATAATTTCTAATTCTGAAGATTTCATGACCGAAATTGATGAAACATCCTGAAGTGTGTTATGCGTAATTATTAAAGTCATTTTCAAAGCAAAAAAAAAAAATAAAAAAAAAATAGTAAAACTCCCACCAAACATGATAGCAATTAGTGGAGCAATTAATAATGGATTTGGTGGAGGTCAAATTTTTCCTATAAATACCAAGTCATTTCATTTGTAAATTCATACTTTCTTCTTTAAAATTCCTTAAGAATAACTAAGAAGATTGTATCTTGTTTGTTTATTTACAGCTTTCAGTAATTAATTTCCGCTTTCACACTTTCTTTTCTTTACTTTTCAGTTCTTACTTTCCGCAATTTACTTTTACGCACAATACTTTCCTTTCTTTACTTTTTCAGTATTTACTTTTCAAGCAATGAGGAGGTAACTCCCCCTTGTTGGGGTAAAAGGTAAAGCTTTTATTATTGCTATTTAGATTAATCTCCCATAATTATAATATAATAACTATTTAAAATCTGACTTAACGAGGATACCGCCATATTGGTCGGTTGGTAATTAATTATAAATTGGTTTTAACCTGACTAAGCATGGATACCGCCTGATTGGTCGGTTGGTAATTAATTATTAATTTGACTTAATCAGGATACCGCCTATATGACTGGTTTGTAATTATCATACAAAGTTAATATATTATATTAAGGGATATATCTAAAATAGTAGTAATAAAAGTGGATTCTCTAACCCCCAACATTTTCTTTTATTGTACTTTTACTTTATTTACTTTCAGTAATTTACTTTTACTTTATTTACTTTCAGCAATTTACTGTTACTTTATTTACTTTCAGCAATTTACTTTTCAGCAATTTACTTTTCAGTATTTAATTTCCAGCAATACTTTTCAGTATTTAATTTCCAACAAAAGGTTTTAAGTCCTCGTGGGATCGATACTTTTTATACTACTTGAACGATACGTACGCTTACGTTATACGTGTGTGATTACGCAGGTCAAGTTTTAGGCGCCGTTGCCGGGGATTTATTTATCTTCACTATTAGTTTTGAGGTTAGATACCCTTACTTATATCTAATTTTATTTTTACTTATTGTTTTTGTTTTCACTTGTTTCAGGTTTTCAGACACTACATGAGACGAACCAGAAGTTTTGAAATCCGACCGCTTGACCCATAGATTGAAAGAACCATAAGACAATTGAGAAGGGAAAGACGAGAAGGCCAAGAAGCACTGATCAACATGGAACATGAACCTTTGGAGGTTGCACCACCAATTCCCATTCGAGACAGAACCATTCCAGTGGCGGACGGCCTCATTTACTGTATTGTACTTCCTCCTTACCAGCAAATGCGTGTGACATCAAAACATGCATTCAGATGATTCAGCAGTCAGTATAGTTTGGGGGGAATGCAACTGAAGATTCTAATGCCCACATCAGCGACTTCCTGGAAGTTTGCGGTACTTTCAATTACAACAGAGCATCAGAAGAAGCAATGAGGCTGCAAGTTTTTCCATATTCCTTGAAAGACAGAGCAAAAGCTTGGCTACATTTACTATTAGCAGGTTCCATCACAACTTGGAACACTCTAGCCACCAAATTCCTTGCAAAGTACTTTCCACCAGCCAGAACAACAAAACTGAGAAATAACATCACATCATTTGTACAACTTGACTCGGAAACTCTCTACGAAGCTTGGGAAAGGTACAACGATTTGCTTCAGAAATTTCCTCACCATGAGATTCCAAAATGGCTTCAATTCCAAACTTTCTATAATGGACTTTCTGGATTGATGAGAACCACAATTGATGCTGCTGCTGGAGGAGCTTTGATGGTAAAATGAGAAGATCAAGCCTGTGACTTAATCGAAGAAATGGCTAACAACAATTCATTGTGGCCAACAGAAAGAAGCATGATTCAACGAATTGCAGGAATTTATGAAGTTGGAGCCCACTCAGCAGTGAATACTAAGTTGGAGCAAATGTGAAAAAGCCCGGAAACACTTAGAACGCAAGTTGTAAACATCACCAGAGCCACAAGTTCACCATATGGAGGAGCACCAGAGCCAAACCAACATGAAGAAACGGTGAACTATGTCAACAATTTCAACAGATAGGGGAACAATCCATATTCCAACACCTACAATCCAGAGTGGAGGAATCATCCCAATTTTTCATGGAGCAACAATTCAGGGCAAAAGAACATTCCACCACCTGGATTTCAACAGCAAAATAAAAGCCAGAAGTTTGAAAAAGAACCAGAAATGAAAAAATGGATTGCAGAGATGTTCAAAAAGCAACAAGCAGCATATGATGCTATTTTTCAAAGCCAATCTGCTTCCATCAAAGTACTGAAGAATAAAATTGGACAACTGGCCAATGCTTAGAGTTACAGACCGTCAGGTAACCTTCCTAGCAACACAGAACCAAATCCAAGGAACATGGGAATGAGTAATGTCATGCCATCATGTTAAAAAGCGGTACTGAAATCAACAAAGATGTTGGAATCAAGGCAACTGCTGAGGAAGTTCCAAAAGAAAGCAGCGAAGTAGTTCCACAGATGGAGGAAAAAGAAGCAAAGGAAAAAGATCAAGAAAGGATCACTCTACCTCCATCTTTTCCACAACGTCTCTAGAAGAATAAACTAGACAAGCAGTTTTCTCGGTTCCTGGAGATCTTCAAAAAGCTGCATATCAACATTCCATTTGCAGAAGCGTTGGAACAAATGCCCAACTATGTCAAATTCATGAAAGATATTCTTTCATGAAAGCAGAGATTGAGAGATTACGAGACAATAGCATTATCAGAAGAATACAGCGCTATCATCCAGAGGAAGCTTTCCCCAAAGTTGAAAGATCTTGGCGGTTTTACTGTTCCTTGCACCATAGGAGAACATGACTTCGGTAAGACTTTGTGTGATTTAGGTGCAAGGGTTAACTTGATGCCATTTTCTATTTACAGGAAACTACATATTGGAGAAACAATGTCCACTTCAGTCTCTCTACAACTTGCTGATAGAACGCTCGTATTTCCAAGGGGTGTAGTTGAAGATGTGCTGGTCAAAGTTGACAAATTCATTTTCCCAGTAGATTTTATTGTCTTTGATATGAAGGAAGACGAAGAAATACCGATCATCCTCGGGAGACCATTCTTGGCTACTGGTCGAACCATTATTGATGTACAGAAAGGAGAACTAACCATGAGGGTAGAAGACCAAGAAGTAACATTCAATGTTTTCAAGGTCATGAATTTCCCAGATGATGAAAAGAAGGAGGAATGTTTCAGACTTGATGTGATAAATAGTACCATCCAGAACTCCAATGCAATGAAAAGTTATACTGACAAACTTAAAGCATGTCAATTAACTGTGGAGCCGGAAGATAAAGCGTACTGCGCACTGAAGAAGCCTATTCTTGCACTACAAGCAACATAAGAGGAACAGTTCCACCAACTCAACGAATTGGAGGAATTTCACATACAGCCTTTTGAGAATGCCAAATTGTACAAAGAAAAGGCCAAGAAGAGACATGCTGAGAAGTTAGTGCGCATACAACTAGAACCATGGTAGAGGGTACTATTAAACAAGTCAAGCTTGAAACTCTTCCCATGGAAGCCAAAATCACGGTGGTCAGGTCCATTCTTAATCACCATGGTTTTACTAGATAGAGCCGTTGAGTTACATGATCCCGACTCAAAAAAAACATTCAAGGTTAACAACAAGCGTGTCAAGCACTATTGGGAAGAATCAATTGAGCGACAAAAAAATGTCACACTTTCAGATCCAGCCTAACGTTCGGGTAGTCATGTCTAATTGACGACTTTAAACTTAGCGCTAGCAGGGAGGCAACCCATGCAATTTGGATCTTAACCTTTAATTTCCATTTTAGATGTAGAATTTCAGCTAACCAGGTATTATCTTCAAAACTCATCTTTTTCTTTTTTAAGACATTGGGGATGATGTCTCATTTAGGTTTGGGGGTGGGGAATAGTTGTAGTATTTTATTTTTATGTTGTTTTTATTTTTAGTCCAAAATATTTGAAAAAAATTCAAAAAAAAAATTAAAAAATTAAAAAATTTTACAAAAATAAAAAAAATATTTTGTTTTTTTTTTTTTTATATTTTTTTGTTTTTTTTTGTGTTTTTAATTTGATTAATCAGGTGAAATTGGTGTAAGAGATAGCCGAGTAAGGAATTTCCTGAAACGTATCTCAACCTATTTCGAAACAAGTTAATTTTTGTTTATTTCCTTTTGTATTATTTAATTTGTGAATTCTCCATAAAACTAACTAAAATGGATCTTCATATGCTCAGTTGACAGATATTATCAATATACATGGTAACATAGGGATATGAGATGTAATTGAAAAGTTTGTAATATTCCGTGCTCTAGTTTAAATTGAGGAAGCACCTAAAAAAGTGATGGGATAAAAAAAACATCCTAGATCCGAGTTATTAAGTCTGTAAGGATATTTTAACACCTAGTGCCCTAAAACCAACTGGTTTGGGAGTCTCTGGCTCAACACTCGTTACATGGATCGAAGATGTTGCAATATATATATATATACACACACACATTTATATCGGAAATTTGAGTAATTAAGTCCGTAGGGGTGTCTTAACACCTAGTGCCCTAAAGCCAACTGGTTTGGGAGTCACTGACCCAAAGCTTGCTACATAGATGGAAGATATTGTATATAAATAAAAAATAGAAAAGAAAAAAAAATCAAAAAAATCAGAAAAATATTTCATTGCTAAAAAAGGTGTGAATTCTGATAAAACTTTAGGACAAAAATATTACTTTCTTCTCAACTGCACTTGTGACTATTGTGGGCAAAATGAGTTGATTAATATTTTTTTGGCTGTGTATATGAAGAATGGTAAAAAATAATCGGAGAATTCACTTATTCAGTAATCTAGAAAGAAAGAAAACAATTATTAACTTGGATAAGAAGTTTCACCTGTTTAGTCACTAACTTCTTTATTCTCTTTTCTCTTGTCTTTTTGCTTTTGTGTGCATTAGTTTTACTATCTTTTTACTTTAATCAAACTTTTGTGTGTATCGTTGCTGTAATCCATCACGAGACTACAACTCGTCCACTAGGGACACCTAGGGGTTTAAAGGCTTGTTGCATATGCTAAATGCAACCGTGATTTAGTTTAATTTTAATTGTTTCTTGTATTTTATTTTATTATTTTGCTCGAGGACTAGTAAAATTTTAGGTTTGAGGGTGTGATGATCGGAAAATATATCAATATTTATCGCCATTTTACTTAATATTTTGTTTAGTTTCTCGGGTTTGATGAACGTTTTGATGTGTTTTAGTTTATTTTACAGATAAAATAATATTAGGACTCAATGGAATCATTTAGGACGAAATGTGGGTCAAATAAGGGCAAAAATTGGACTTGACATATTAATTTTGGAGATTGGAAACTTGAAAGGACGTTATAACGAAGTGCAGTTTCAGAAATTCTAGTTTTACGTAACTGTCGTATTTTGGACATACCGTTTTATTCCGATATCAGATTAAGCTGATTCAAGTTACATATTAAAGAAAACTCCAAGATCTATAACTTTACAGAACAAAATAATTTCTAATCCGGAAGATTTCATAACCGAAATTGATGAAACATCCAGAAGTGTGTTATACGTAATTATTAAAGTCATTTTCAAAGCAAAAAAAAAAAAAAAATAAAAAAAAAAAACTAAAATTAGTCAAACTCCCACCAAACATGATAGCAATTAGTGGAGAAATTAGTGGAGCAATTAATAATGGATTTGATGGAGCAATTAGTGGAGCAATTAATAATGGATTTGGTGGATGCCAAATTTTTCCTATAAATACCAAGCCATTTCATTTGTAAATTCATACTTTCATCTTTGAAATTCCTTAAGAATAACTAAGAAGATTGTATCTTGTTTGTTTATTTACAGCTTTCAGTAATTAATTTCCGCTTTCGCACTTTTTTTTCTTTACTTTTCAGTTTTTACTTTCCGTAATTTACTTTTACGCACATTACTTTCATTTCTTTACTTTTTCAGTATTTACTTTTCAAGCAATGAGGAGGTAACTCCCCCTTGCTGGGGTAAAAGGTAAAGCTTTTATTATCGCTATTTAGATTAATCTCCCATAATTATAATATAATAACTATTTAAAATCTGAATTAACGAGGATACCGCCATATTGGTCGGTTGGTAATTAATTATAAATTGGTTTTAACCTGACTAAGCATGGATACCGCCTGGTTGGTCGGTTGGTAACTAATTATTAATTTGACTTAATCAGGATACCGCCTATATGGCTGGTTGGTAATTATCATGCAAAGTTAATATATTATATTAAGGGAGATATCTAAAATAGTAGTAATAAAAGTGGATCCTCTAACCCCAAACATTTTCTTTTATTGTAATTTTACTTTATTTACTTTCAGCAATTTACTTTTACTTTATTTACTTTCAGCAATTTACTTTTCAGCAATTTACTTTTCAGTATTTAATTTCCAGCAATTTAATTTATGTCTTTTATTTTATTTAAGTTTTTACCAGCTCTAGTCATGTGTCGTAACTAATTTAGTTATCTGGGGTTGTGATGAAGTCCAATAACACCGGTTTATAAGGGGTTAAATTACGATTTGGGTAATATAAAGGTTTATTTATTGAGCCTTAGTCTTAATGCATCTTGTTAACTGGCCATTAATAAGATTGATTCGGTAAACTTAAAATGAATTGGAAAATGGATTTTAGGTTAAAGACCTTAGACTCAATAGCCCACGATCTTCCTTGAGGATAGATAACCCTTTAATAGATTTCCTTACAGGATAGGAATATACCTGTCGGACGGGGGTAGCCATAATTGGAACTTAATCTTAATGAATTCAGATAACTTGGTTAACATAGGAATATGATTAATTGGGTTATACTAGGTATTTGTATTTGACCATCGGAAGAGGCTTTTCCATAATATAGTGTTCCAGGTTAATAAACCAATATATTACACAACCGTAAGATAACCATTTCATCTTTAAAAATGATATTGGAAGGATTCACAACCCTGGATAGTTTTAAAATTGAATTTTCTTAAAAACTACTTTCAAGCAATTTTATTTACTTGTTTTAAGTTTTAAAGTCACCACCCAATCAAACAATCAATCCATTAGATACTTGTAAACATTTAACTTCATAAATTGATAACAAATGGTTTTAAGTCCTCATGTGATCGATACTTTTTATACTACTTGAACGATACGTGCGCTTGCGTTATACGTGTGTGATTTTGCCGGTCAACGCCTATAAATTCAGCTCGAAATTTCAGTTTCAGATGTACCTTCCCCTCTGGATTCTCTGATATTAATAAGGAGTTTGTATCTAGTTTGTTTTAATTTCAATTTTGTAATTAATTTTATTTACTTTTTGTAATAGTAATTTACTTTCTTTACTTTTTCAGTTTTTACTATTCAGCAATGATGAGGTAACTTACCACTGCTAGGGTGAAAGGTAAAACTTTTATTATTGCTATTTAGATTAATCTCCCTTAATTATAGTATAATAACTATTTAAAATTTGACTTAATGAGGATACCGCTATATTGGCCGGTTGGTAATTGATATTAAATTGGTTTCAACCTGACTAAGCAAGGATATCGCCTGGTTGGCCAGTTGGTAATTAATTAATAATTTGACTTAATCAGGTTACCTCCTATATGGCTGGTTGATATTATCACACAAGTTAATATATTATATTAAGGAAGATATCTAAAATAGTAGTAATAAAAGTGGATCCTTGAACCCTAGCATTTTCTTTTATTGTACTTTTTCCTTTTTAATTTCTAGCATTTACTTTTCAGCATTTTACTCTATGTCTTTTATTTTTAAGTTTTTACTAGTCGTAAATATGTGTCGAAGCTAAGTCCGTTATCTGGGGTTGTGATGAAATCCAATAACACCGGTTTATAAGTGGTTATTTTATAGTTTTAGTAATATAAAGGTTTACTTATTAAGTCTTAAGCTTAATGCTTATTGTTGACTGGCCATTAATAAGATTGATTTGGTAAACTTAAAATAAACTTGACGAAGGAATTTTAGGTTTAAGACCCTAGACTTAATAGCTCATGATCTTCCTTGAGGATAAATAACCCTTTAATAGATTTCCTATAGGATAGACATATACCTGTTGGGCGGGGGTAACCACAATTGGAACTTAATCTTAATGAATTCAGGTAATTTGATTGACATAGACATATGATTTAATCGGATTACACTAGGTATTTGCATCTAACCATTGACAGAGGCTTTTGCAGAATTTCATGTTCCAAGTTAGTAAACCAATATATTACACAAACATGAAATAACCACTTCATCTTTTAAAAAGATATTGGAAGAAATCACAACCCTGGATAGTTTCTTAATATTGAATTTTCCTCAACCAACTTTCGCACCATTTTATTTACTTGTTTTTAAGTTTAAAGTCACTACCCAATCAAACAATCAACCTGTTAGATACTTGTAATCATTTGGCCTCATACAAATTAATAGCCTATGTATTAAGTTCTCGTGGGATCAATACTTTTTATACTACTTGAACGATACGTGCGCTTGCGTTATACGCGTGTGATTTCACATTGGTCAAGTTTTTGGCGCCGTTTCTGGGGTCTTAATTATCTTTCACTATTAGTTTTGGGGTTAGATACGTTACTTGTATCTAATTTCTTTTTACTTATTATTTTTGTTTTCTTGTGTTTCAGGTTTTCAGACACTACATGAGACGAAACAGAAGCTTTGAACTCCGACCGCTTGACCCATAAATTGAAAGAACCATAAGACAGTTGAGAAGGGAAAGACGAGAAGGCCAAGAAGCTTTAGTCAACATGGAACCTGAAACTTTAGAAGTTGCACCACCAATTCCCATTCGAGACAGAACCATTCTGATGGTCGACAACTTCATTTTCTGTATTGTACTTCCTCCCTTACTAGCAAATGCATGTGACATCAAAACATGCATTCAGATGATTCAGCAGTCAGTGCAGTTTGGGGGAAATGCAATTGAAGATCCTAATGCCCACATCAGTAACTTCTTGGAAGTTTGCGGCACTTTCAATTACAACCGAGGAGCTGAAGAAGCAATGAGACAACAGATTTTCCCATATTCCTTAAAAGACAGAGCTAAGGCTTGGCTACATTCACTACCAGCAGGTTCCATCACAACTTGGAACACTCTAGCCACAAAATTCCTTACAAAGTATTTTCCACTAGCCAGAACAACAAAACTGAGGAATGATGTCACATCATTTGTACAACAAGACTCGGAAACTCTCTATGAAGCTTGGGAAAGGTACAAGGATTTGCTCCAGAAATGTCCTCATCATGAGATTCCAAAATGGCTTCAAGTCCAAACTTTCTATAATGGACTTTCTGGACTGATGTGAACCACAATTGATGCTGCTGTTGGAGGAGCTTTGATGGCAAAAGGAGAAGATCAAGCTTGGGACTTAATCGAAGAAATGGATAACAATAATTCTTTGTGGCCAACAGAAAGGAGCATGATTCAACGAATTGCAGGAATTTATGAAGTTGGAGCCAACAAAGCAGTGAATACCAAGCTAGATCAGATGTGAAAATGCCTGGAAACACTCAGCACGCAAGTTGTAAACATTGTAGGATCCACAAGTTCACCTTATGGGGGATGACCAGAGCAAAACCAACAAGAAGAGACGGTGAACTATGTCAACAATTTCAACAGACAGGGGAACAATCCATATTCCAACACCTAGGAATCATCCTAATTTTTCATGGATCAACAACTCAGGGCAAAAGAACTATCCACCGCCTGGATTCCACCAACAGAACAAAGGCCATGAGCATGAAAAAGAACCATAAATGAAAGAATGGATTGCAGAGATGTTTAAAAAGCAACAAGCAGCATATGGTGCTATATTTCAAAGCCAATCTGCTTCTATCAAAGCACTGGAGAATCGAATTAGACAACTAGGCAATACTCAGAGTTACAGACCGCCAGGAAATCTTCCTAGCAACACAAAACCAAATCCAAGGAACCGAGGGAAAGAGCAATGTCAAGCCATTACTTTGAAAAGCGGTACTGAGATCAACAAAGATGTTGGAATCAAGGCATCCATTGAAGAAGTTCCAAAAGATACAGTTCCACAGATGGAGGAAAAAGAAGCAAAGGAAAAAGGTCAAATTACTCCACCTCCACATTTTCCACAACGTCTTCAGAAAAAAAACTGGACAAGCAGTTTGCCCATTTCTTGGAGGTTTTCAAAAAGCTGCACATCAACATCCCATTTACAGAAGCCTTGGAAGAAATGCCCAACTATGTCAAATTCATGAAAGACATTCTTTCACGAAAACGAAGATTGGGAGATTACGAGACAGTAGCATTGACAGAAGAATGCAGCGCCATCATTCAGAGGAAACTTCCCCCGAAGTTGAAAGTTCCTGACAATTTTACTGTCTCATGCACCATTGGAGAACATTACATCGATAAGGCTTTATGTGATTTAGGTGCAAGTGTTAATTTGATGCCTTTTTCTATTTACAGGAAACTATAAATTGGAGAAGCAATGCCTACCTCAGTCTCTCTGCAACTTGCTGATCGAACGCTTGTATTTACATGAGGAGTTGTTGAAGATGTGCTAGTTAATGTTGACAAACTTATTCTCCCAGCAGATTTCATTATCCTTGACATGTAAGAAGACAAAGATGTACCTATCATCCTTGGAAGACCATTCTTGGCTACATGTCGAACTGTTATTGATGTACAAAAAGGAGAACTAACCATGAAAGTTCAGGACCAAGAAGTTACCTTTAATGTTTTCAAAGCCATGAAATTCCCAAGTGATGAAAAAAATGAAGAATGTTTCAGAGTTGATGTTGTTGATAGTATCATCCAGGATACTAATGCAGTACTACCTCCCACAGACAAACTTGAAGCTTGCATCACCAACATGACTGACAGCGAGCTAGATGCTGAAATCCTGGAATGTATCAACTATCTTGACAAACCATTTCGGTTCAAATTAACAGCACCAGTTGAAAGTCTGGAACTCCCGAAGAAGGAGCGAATCAAGCCTTCAATTGAAGAACCACCGCAGTTGGAGCTGAAGTGACTTCCGAGCCATCTCAGGTATGCTTTTCTTGGAAACTCTTCTGAATTACATGTTATTATTTCTTCTTCGCTAATATTGGAGCAGGAAGAAAAATTGCTGAGAGTGTTACGAGAACACAAGAAAGCCATTAGCTGGACTATGCAGACATTCGAGGCATTAGTCCATCATCTTGCATGCACAAGATTCTGATGAACGATGAGTACAAACCCACAGTGGAGCATCAACGAAGACTAAATCCAATCATGAAGGAGGTCATGAAGAAAGAAATTATCAAATGGTTGGATGCTGGCATCATTTATCCCATCTCAGACAGCACTTGGGTGAGTCATATGCAGTGTGTACCAAATAAAGGAGGAATAACTGTAGTCATAAATGAAAAGAACGAGTTGATTCCAATAAGACGGTGACTGGATGGAGAGTATGCATGGACTACCGAAAGTTGAACAAAGCACCAGGGAAAGACCATTTTCCACTGCCATTTATTGATCAGATGCTGGAAAAACTGGCGGGATATGAGTTCTATTGTTTTCTGGACGGATACTCGGGGTACAATCAAATTGCCATAGCCCTAAAAGATCAGGAGAAGACCACTTTTACATTGTCCGTATGGTACTTTTGCATTTTGCAGGATGCCATTTGGACTATGTTATGCTCCACGTTGCATGATGTACATTTTCTCAGATATGCTGGAATAATGTATGAAGGTTTTCATGGATGACTTCTCTGTGTTTGGAGACTCTTTTGACCACTGCTTGTAAAATATGGAACATGTATTACAAAGGTGTGAAGATACCAACCTGGTACTCAACTGAGAGAAATGCCACTTCATGGTACATGAAGGCATCGTCATGGGACATCGGATCTCACAAAAGGGATTTGAGGTAGACAAAGCAAAAATTGAAACAATTGAAAAACTACCTCCACCGACATCTGTCAAAGGAATTCAGAGTTTTCTCGGACATGCAGGTTTTTACAGGAGATTTATCAAAGACTTCTCAAAGATTGCTAAACCTCTGTGCAATCTTCTGGAGAAGGATGTGCCTTTCAACTTCACCAAAGAATGCAGTAAGCTTTTGAGATCCTAAAATAGAAGCTGGTTTCTACCCCCATTATTGTCGCACCAGATTGAACCTTTCCATTTGAGGTGATGTGTGATTCTAGTGATTTTGTTGTAGGAGTAGTTTTGGGACAACGCAAAGGAAAGATTTTCCACACCATTTATTATTCCAGCAGAAATCTGAATGAAGCTCAACTCAACTACACAACCACTGAAAAGGAGTTGCTCATAATTGTGTTCGCTTTTGATAAATTCCGCTCTTATCTGCTAGGTCCCAAAGTGGTGATCTACACAAATCATTCAGTAATCAAATACCTGATCGTGAAGAAATATGCCAAACCCAGATTGATCCATTGGATACTCATTCTGCAAGAATTCTACGTGGAGATCAGAGACAAGAAAGGAACAGAAAACCAGGTGGCAGATCATTTATCGAGGTTCGAGAATGGAGAAATAGCTGGCAAAGAGCTAACAATCAAAGAAAATTTTCCAGATTAATAGCTGTTTGCCATAAAACAGCATGATGTCCCTTGGTATGCTGATTATGTCAACTTCATAGTATCAGGAAAATGGCCATTGGAATGGACAACTCAACAACGGAACAAGTTTTTTAAAGAAGTCAAGCACTATGTCTGAGATGAGCCGTACCTATTCAGACCTTGTGCTGATCAATTACTGAGACGATGTGTTCCACATGAGGAGGTCAACAATGTTCTGCAATATTACCATTCATCATCATAAGGCGGACACTTCAGCGGGAATAAAACTGCAGCCAAAGTCCTACAATCAGGTTTGTTCTGGCCCACTTTGTTTAAAGATGCTTATCTGTTTGCTCTTCAATGTGACAGGGCCAGAGAACGGGAAATATTTCGAGGAGAAATGAAGGATCTTTGCAAAATATTATGGAAGTGGAGATATTTGATGTATGAGGGATTGATTTTATGGGACCCTTTGTTCCATCATTTGGAAACCTGTACATACTGGTTGCTGTAGACTACGTCTCCAAATGGGTTGAAGCAATTGCACTGCCATCAAACGATTCAAAAGTGGTGATCAAATTCCTTAAAAAGAATATTTTCACTCGCTTCGGAACACCTCGGGCTATTATCAGTGATGGTGGCACGAATTTCTGCAATAAATATTTTGATGCACTCCTATCCAAATACGGAGTTACTCATAAAGTTTCCACTGCTTACCACCCACAGTCAAACGAACAGGTTGAAGTTTCAAACAGGGAGATCAAAAGAATCTTGGAAAGAACCATTTGGATCAACAAGGAGGGACTGGTTTACAAAACTAGATGATGTATTATGGGCCTACCGAACAGCTTATAAAACACCTATTGGTATGTCCCCATATCGAATGGTGTTTAGGAAAGCATGCCATCTGCCAGTTGAGCTTGAACACAAGGCGTACTGGGCACTGAAGAAGTTAAATCTTGATCCACAAGCAGCATGAGAGAAATGACTTAACCAACTCAATGAATTGGAGGAATTTCGCCTACAAGCTTATGAGAATGCCAGATTATACAAAGAAAAGACCAAGAAATGGCATGATCGAAAAATAGTACGCAGACAACTGGAACCAAGGCAGCAGGTGTTGTTGTACAATTCAAGGTTGAAACTTTTCCCTGACAAGTTGAAATCAAGGTGGTTAGGTCCATTTGTGATCACTCAGGTTTTACCATATGAAGCTGCTGAGTTACTTGATCCCGACTCCAACAAAACATTCAAGGTTAAAAATAAGCGTGTCAAACACTACTGGGGAGAATCATTTGAGCGACAAAAAGAAAGTGTTACACTTTCAGATCCAGCCTAACGTTCGGGCAGCCATGTCTAGCTGACGACTTTAAACTTAACTCTAGCAGGGAGGCAACCCATGCAATTTGTGTATATATTGTGATCTGGTGTGTTTTATTTTTGTGTGTTTAATTTTTACAGGTAAAGTCATTTCACGATGGAAGAAGCTCTCGCAAATCTTCACAAGCAATTTCCTTCTCTCCCTCAAAAATCTCTGATGAAAGTCTACAAAGCTCGCTTGGAACGATTGAGACTACTAATGATCAAAGGTATTCCTACTGATATTCGTTGGATTATTGAAGCAAAGGTCCGATTGGCAGGTGAGTCTTCTGACTCTTTTATTTCACATCTGTCTGGTTTAGGAAGAAACACCTATGCTAAAAAAAGAAGAGCTAAAAGAATGGGTGTATGCTATAAATGTGCTCGTATGTTTTGTGATACTCGTTGTCGTTCTTTAGGAATGGTGTCTGATAACCGTGAAGATAAGATAAATTTCATTAGGGATGGCTTTAGTAAGGAGTCTTTAGATGACATATCTAAGACTCTTGAGACGCATCCCAGTGGATATGTGTGTCATGAAATTCACATTTTATATACACAATTCCAAAGAGAAAGACAACAGTTAAGTCTCAGGAATCTGACTCAAAAATACCCTGTTTGCCAATTTTTAAAAAAATTGGATGGAAAGCTTGTCCCTGACGCATAGACGTCAATCAAGGCGTAAATTATTGTAAATATTATATCTCTTTGTCTTTTCCTAATAATTGTGATTTATTTTGTTGTTTTCTTTTATTTTCTCCTACAGGATCCAGACCTTTTGACTTTCAGGATATATTGTACTGTTTATCTTATAATTGTCATTTGGTAGGTACTAGTGCTATTATTACTCACATTTTTTCAGGTATTATAAATTCATCTCATCATTGTACTATTGAAGGCATCGAGAGCTGAGAAAGAAATACATAAAAATGGAAGCTACTTCAAAAAGAAGAGTTGAAAACATCTTTGTATTTTGCGGTACTAGTGTTGGTACTAAGCCACAATACGTAGCAATAACACAAGAATTGGGACGAGTCTTAGCCAAAAGCAATATGCACCTAGTATATGGCGGTGTCAATCTTGGATTAATGGGGATCATTTCAAAGGCCATACAGGAAGGAGGCTGTCCAGTTCTGGGAATCATCCCAAAACCCTTGGCAGAGGCGGATCTTATAAGATCATCAAACGGAGAAGAACTGATCGTGCCAGGTATGTTTGAACGACTGATGGAAATGATTAGTCGTGCTGATGCTTTTATTGCTTTGCCAGATGGTTTGGGTACGTTGGAGGAGATTTTTACAGTGCTATCTTGGGCGAACTTGAACATACACCATAAACCAATTGGATTGTTCAATGCAGATGGATTTTATGATTTTCTTTATGTATTTCTTGATGATGCCCGGAGAAATGGGTTCGTGTCAAGACCTCTGAAAGAACTCCTCTTCACTGCCAGAACTGCCCCAGATTTAATTGACCAAATCTTAGCCTATGAACCATAAATTGATCCTATCCTTTCCAAGATAAAATGGTCCGATGATGATCGTGGTAAGAAGTGTCGAATAAATCTGGATCTTAACCTTTAAATTTCTCATTTAGATGTAGAATTTCAGCTAACTAGGTATTATCTTCTGGACTCATCTTCTTCTTTTTAAGACATTGGGGACAATGTCTCATTTAGGTTTAAGGGAAGGGAATAGTTGATTAGTATCTTGTTTTGTATAATTATTTTTATTTTATTATTTTAGTCAAAATTTTAGAAAAATTCAAAAAAATTGAAACAAAAAAATATTTTGTGTTTTTATGTTTTTAATTTGACTAATTCAGTGAAATTGGTGTGAGATAGTTGTGTAAGAAGTTTCCACTCCTGAGACGTATCTTAACTTATTTCGAAACAAGTTAATTTTAGTTTATTTCATTTTAAATTATTTAATCTGTGAATTCTCCATAAAACTGATTAAAATAGATCTTCATATGCTCAGTTGACAGATATTATCAACTTGCATGGTAACATACGGACATGAGTTGTAATTGACAAGCTTGTAATATTCAGTGCTCTAGTTTAATTGGAAGAAGCATCCATAAAAAGCGATGGGATAAAAAAAACGTCTGAGATCTGAGTTATTAAGTCTGTAGGGGTGTCTTAACACCTAGTGCCCTAAAACCAACTGGTTTGGGAGCCAATGGCCCAAAGCTTGCTACATGGATCAAAAATGTTAAAAAAAAAATACATATATGAAATCTGAGTAATTAAGTCCGTAGGGGTGTCTTAACACCTAGTGCCCTAAAGCCAACTGGTTTGGGAGTCACTGGCCTAAAGCTCGCTACATGAATGGAAGATATTGTATATAAATAAAAAAAAATCAGAAAAGTATTCCATTGCTAAAAAAAAAGTGTGTATTCTGATACAACTTTAGGACAAAAATATTACTCTCTTCTCAACTACACTTATGACTATTGTGGGCAAAAATGAATTGATTACTATTTTTTCGGCTGTGTAGATTAAAGAATGGTAAAAATAATCAGAGAATTTACTTATTCGGTAATTTATAAAGAAAGAAAACAACTCTAAACTTGGATAAGAAGTTTCACCTGGTTAATCATTAACTTCTTTATTCTCTTTTCTCTTGTCTTTTTACTTTTGTGTGCATTAGTTTTACTATCTTTTTACTTTTGTAAAAGCGTTTGTGGGTATCGTTGCTGTAAACCCTCACGAGACTACAACTCATCCACTAGGGACACCTAGGGGTTTAAAGGCTTGTTGCATACGCTAAATGCAACCATGATCCCTACGAAAGTGGCTTAGTTTAATTTTATTTTAAAGATGTTTATGTTATTTTATTTTGTTGTTTTGCTCAAGGATTAGCAAAATGTTAGGTTTGGGGGTGTGATGAGTGGTAAATATATCACTATTTCCCACTGATTTGACCTAATATTTTGTATAGTTTCTTGAGTTTTGTGAATATTTTGATGTGTTTTGTGTTATTTTGTAGATAAATAAAGTTTAAGGACTCTCTGGAGGTGATTCGGGACCAAAACAATGAAAAATGGACAAAAGGGCAAAATAGTCATTTGGCGCATCGCGACGCGCAGCTTGCGTCACGACCGGTAACATGCGCCACACCTCTGCTAATGTGCGTCGGGACACATGGACCAATCAGAGGGATTTTACTAAAATGCACCGGATGCTAACGTGCGCCGAATATGCTAACATGCGCATGCCACGTGTCAACATCATAACCGATCATGCTAACGTGCGCCGTGCCACATGTCATCATCACATGTTGCCAACAATTGTCATCGCCATGTGTTATCCACGTGTTAGACACATGTCATCCACATTTGTCACATGCTGAGTCAGTGTGACACGTGTCAGCCACGTCATCATCAGCCAATAATCTCGTGACACGTGTCACAATCACACGGTGCCGACAATCAACATCACCACGTGTCACCACATCATCACCACGTCAACATAATTATTGAGTTAATCATCCAAAATGCCACGTCAGCAGATAAGGGAATCAAAGCAGCCAATCAGTGTGTGCCACGTCATTACATCGCGACGCAAGAGCAATGCCACTCGTCGTGACGCGAGAGGCTTACTGACGCCTATAAATTCAGATCAAAATTTCAGTTTCAGATGTACCTTCCCTTCTGAATTCTCTGATATTAATACGAAGTCTGTATCTAGTTTGTTTTAATTTCAGTTTTGTAATTAATTTTATTTACTTTTTGTAATAGTAATTTACTTTCTTTACTTTTTCAGTTTTTACTATTCAGCAATGAAGAGGTAACTTCCCCCTGCTAGGGTGAAAGGTAAAACTTTTATTATTGCTATTTAGATTAATCTCCCTTAATTATAATATAATAACTATTTAAAACCTGACTTAATGAGGATACCGCTATATTGGCCGGTTGGTAATTGATATTAAATTGGTTTTAACCTGACTAAGCAAAGATACCGCCTGGTTGGTCAGTTGGTAATTAATTATTAATTTGACTTAATAATGTTACCGCCTATACGGCTGGTTGGTATTATCACACAAGTTAATATATTATATTAAGGGAGATATCTAAAATAGTAGTAATAAAAGTGGATCCTTTAACCATAGTATTTTCTTTTATTGTACTTTTTCCTTTTTAATTTCTAGCATTTACTTTTCAGCATTTTACTTTATGTCTTTTATTTTTAATTTTTTACTAGTACTAAATATGTGTCGAAGCTAAGCCTGTTATCTGGGGTTGTGATGAAATCCAATATCACCGATTTATAAGGGGTTATTTTATAGTTTGGGTATTATAAAGGTTTACTTATTAAGTCTTAAGCTTAATGTTTCTTGTTAACTGGCCATTAATAAGATTGATTTGGTAAACTTAAAATAAACTTGACGAAGGAATTTTAGGTTTAGGACCCTAGACTTAATATCCCACGATCTTCCTTGAGGATAGATAACCCTTTAATAGATTTCCTTATAGGATAGACATATACCTGTCGGGCGGGGGTAACCACAATTGGAACTTAATCTTAATGAATTCAGGTAATTTGATTGACATAGAAATATGATTTAATCGGATTACACTGGGTATTTGCATCTGACCATCGACAGAGGCTTTTGTAGAATTTCGTGTTTTAGGTTAGTAAACCAATATATTATACAAACATGAAATAACCACTTCATCTTTTAAAAAGATATTGGAAGAAATCACAACCCTGGATAGTTTCTTAATATTGAATTTTCCTCAACCAACTTTCGCACCATTTTATTTACTTGTTTTTAAGTTTAAAGTCACCACCCAATCAAACAATCAACCTGTTAGATACTTGTAATCATTTGACCTCATACAAATTAATAGCCTAGGTATTAAGTCCTCGTGGGATCGATACTTTTTATACTACTTGAACTATACGTGCGCTTGCGTTATACGCGTGTGAAAACGTCGGTCAAATATCGATGGAACCGAGGTAGATAGGATATTGGTGATCCCGGAAGTACAGTGGATATCATCGCCAAGGAAGCTCTAGACGATTTGGGAGTGGAATACACCACCTTGACCCGAGACTCAACACCGTTGTACGGGTTTGTAGGAGCGTCCATAGTCCCGCTGGGTCGGATACAGTTGGCTATTACCATTGGGACGACTCCTCACACATGAATCATTATGTTGGATTTTACTGTAGTGTATTGCATGAGCAGCTATCAAGTGATCTTATGGAGGCCCTTTATGATGAAATCAAGGGCGGCTATGTCGTGTTACTACCTGAAGTTGAAGTTCCCGACCCGGGAGGGAATTGAGATGGTTAGTGGAAGCTAAAAGACGGCTAGAAGTTCCTTGCTACCATTTCTAAGGAAATGATTTGTATTGAGAGGGTAAGGATGAAGAGGAAAGAAAGAGAATGGGATGGTGGAGAAGTTGAGTCGGCCGAACCCTGACTCGAGGATTTTACCCAATTGAGGGCAGGTGAAGAACTGGAACATGTGGAGTTTTTTGGCCTTGCGAAAATGATAAAAATTAGGGCAGGCTTAGAGTCAGGCCTGCGGAAGCAGTTGCTGATTTTTATGAGGAATATGCGAATGTCTGTGCATGGGGGATACGGGGACTTGCCTAGGATTTATCCCAAATTTATCAGTCATTGTTTAGCGGTTGATCAGGCACATAAGCCGATGAAGAAAAATGAGAGGATATTCAACCAAGAACGATATTGGGTGATTTATGCTGATGTTGAAAAGTTGCTAAAGGTCGGGTTTATCAGGGAGGTCAATTACCCGAAGTGGGTATCCAATGTCTTCTTGGTGAAGAAGGCCAGTGGGAAGTGGATGATGTGCGTGAATTTCTCTGACTTGAACAAGGCTTGCCCGAAGGACAACTTCCCACTCCATAAGGTATTTCATTTAGTGGACTCTACGGCATGTCATGGACTGCTCAGTTTCATGGATGAATTCTCGGGGTACAACTAGGTCAGGATGCATGCCGAGGATGAAGAAAAAACAACCTTCATTACTGACCAAGGGCTGTACTAT
Organism: Zanthoxylum bungeanum; assembly: GCA_019454045.1. Classification (NCBI taxonomy): domain Eukaryota; kingdom Viridiplantae; phylum Streptophyta; class Magnoliopsida; order Sapindales; family Rutaceae; genus Zanthoxylum; species Zanthoxylum bungeanum. The sequence continues at coordinate 40,532 of SKCR01036238.1, forward strand.
TACAAGGTGATTCCTTTCAGATTGAAGAATATCGGGGCCATGTATCAAAGGTTGGTGAACAAGATTTTCAAACCACTAATTGACAAGAAAATACAATTCTATGTCGATGACATGATCATGATGACGAGAAAGCCCGAGAATCATGCGGCGGACCTCAAATGGACATTTGAGTTGTTGAGGAAGCACAACATGAAACTGAATCCGGACAAATGTGATTTTGGCGTATCTTTGAGAAATTGTTTTGGGTATATGGTCAGTGCCCGAAGCATTGGAGCAAACCCTTAGAAAATCAAGACCGTATTGGATTTAAAGCCCCCGAGGATGGTTAAAGAAGTGAAGAGCTTAATGGGTGGGGTGGCATCACTAAACCAGTTCATTTCTAAGGCCACCGACAAGTGTCAAACCTTCTTCCAACTGATCAAGAAGGCTAAGAAGAAAGTTAGCTATGGAACTGAATGCAAGTACGCATTCCAGCATCTGAAAGAGTACTTGGCCCAACCTCCACTATTGGCAAAGCTGATCCAATGTGAGACTCTGTTCCTGTACTTGGTTGTTTCTGAATGTGCTGTGAGTTCGGTGTTAGTGCAGGAAATTGATAAAATCCAAAGGCCAGTGTATTACACTAGTAAGGCCCTGTTGGATGCGGAAACTCGATACCCAACTCATGAGCTGGTGGCTTTGTCCTTGGTAACAGCGGCAAGGAAGTTATGCCATTATTTTCAAGCCCACCCCCATCCTTTGAGGCAGATACTGCACAAGTTGGAGGTCTCGGGTGGTCTAGTGAAGTGGTCCATGAAGCTTAGTGAGTATGATATATCTTATCTGGCTAGGTATCGATCAAGGGGCAAACACTGACAGATTTTGTTGCAGAGTTCACAAGGCCTCAGGTTATGGTCAGTACACAAGGATTGGGGCCGGGATAATCCTCTGAAGTAGTGAATGAAAGGAATTGAGTTATGCCCTAAAGTTCACTTTCGAAGCTATGAATAATGAGGTAGAGTACAAAGAAATTCTAGCATGACTAAGACTCTGCATGGTCTTTGGAGTTAAAAATGTGATAATGAAAAGTGATTCCCAATTGGCCTTCAGTAAGTGAATGATGAATTCCAGGCAATGGAGCTGAACATGATTGCTTATCAGGCCGAGGTAAAAAAGCTAGCGAAAAGAGATGGGGAATGTAGTGTTCGAGCAGGTCAGACGGGAGAACAACCAGTAGGCAGACTCGCTAGCTCGACTTGCATTATCCATCAAGTCAAAGATCCCCTAGACTACTCCACTGGGATTCTTACAATCCAAAAGTGTTGGAATACCAGATGTAATGGAGGTAGATGTCGAGGGGGAGACATCCTGGATGGATCCAATCAAGAAGTACTTAAAGACAGGGGATGTGCCCGAAGGGAAGAAAGAGGCGAGGAAGTTGAAATATCGGAGTGTAAAAATTTACTTGAAAGATGCGGTATTATACCAAAGGGGTACACGGATCCATACTTGAGGTGACTGGGACCTGAGGAGGCAGATTACATGCTTAGGGAAATTCACGAGGGAATCTGTGGAAGCCATGGTGGAGGTCAGTCATGTTGGGGCAGTTGTGGAACCCCTAGGGTCGGATCAGTGCCCCACACAACAGAAATGGGTCTAACCCATGGATTTAAAGTATGGGTGTAATTTGAAATAATTTAATAAAATACTATATTTTATTATGAGTGTATAAGAAAAAACCGGGGCTAAATCGGAGTCCGGATGCTAAAAAACGAGTGAAAATAAAATCAGCGCGCATAGCGCGTGCCGTGCGTGCTACAGTGCGCGCATGCACTGTTCGCGCTACAGTCCGCGTGCGCACATGGCCTCCATTTTTTTATTTTTTATTTTTTTTATTTCATTTCTTCATCTCCTCCAGCTTACTTTCCAGTGAGTTGAAGGAATTAAGGTATTTTACTCTAATTTATTCTGGTCTTCCCTAAACACTTTAAAAACACCCAAAATTAATTTTTAATATCAAAACCAACATCAACACATGTTATAGAATAAAAATCAAGTTTTTCAAAATATCAAATATTTTTACAAAAATAAAATTTATTCTAAATACGCATTTGTGTAAATTTTGAATCCAATACACAAACCAAAGTAGAATCCCAATAAGAAATATCTCGTGAACAATTCTAGGTCACCCAAAGGTGGTCAAGTGATTCTATAATGGTAGCCATAACTCTAAGCTTTAATATAGAGTTCCAAACTCTAAATTTATGTTTTGTATAACATAAATATTTTGACCCAATTACAATCATATTGTGTTTATACTTCCAAAGCATCATAACATAATTTATTAGCCTTATTTCAATATTAAGCTATGTGATCATGCATCTAATACATAATTCATAACTTAAGAGAAGTTAAACTTACCTAGCAAGCTTGATGCAAGATCCAATCTACTTCTTCTTTGTTGAAATGGTTGGAGAACCTCCAAGGTGTGCAAGTTGAACTTTAAGATCCAATCTTGATTTCCAATGCTAGCAAGCTACACTTCAAGATCCAATTTTTATTTTCTCCTAGATAAAATATTGTAGAGACCTCACAAGCTTCTGTAAACACTTCTCTAACTTAGGCCAATTTCTCTAAGACTTTGATTGTACTTTTACTTGTACTTGTAATTAAAACCTTCATAAAGCTTGCTATTTATATCAAAACTTAGATAATTTTTAATTAATAAAAGTTGTAATCAAATTTTAAGTGGGCTCTATCCAATTTGTCCAAATATGTATAATTATGTGTGACTAATCTCCATTGTCTCCCATTTTGATTTAACCCAATTAAATCAAGCCAATGATTAGGAAATGAATTAGTTCAATGTTTGCCACTTTGATTTAATCCAATTAAATCAAGCCAAAACCACCTATTATTACATACTTACAATTACCATAATATCCTTAAATGGAAGAGATAATTATGATTTTACAATTAAGCCCTTGTGTAATTATTGAATTAATCCAATTAATCCAATTAGGTCAAAGTAAATAATCAATGTTATCCAATAACACTTGATTATCTTAGTTGATAATTATAATATCGAATATTATATTTTATCAAAAATAATCGGCTACCCAAGTGCTCAACGAGTACACTTCATATTGAGACTCTCTAAGTTCAGACACGTTCGTCATATAAGCCTAGCTAATATGTACGTAATTCGGCCACCTCCGAATTCTCGTAGAACACGAAAACCTTTCTAAACTATACAAGTCGAGGTCATCACATATGTTTAATAATCCCTCCGTCGTAGGCTATCCAAGTTATGGTTTGGAAATATAGAATATATCGTCAAGTTTCCGAAACGCACATCTCATGTCGACTTGTCCATGATTCTTCATAACTGATACGATCCACCATAGGTGATCGACTTTGGCCAAAGATTTAAGAATCATGATTTTACTCACATGGATACCTAAACCCCTTATGGTACACATATGGACCGATGGATCTTATCTTGCTTCGCACTTGATTACTGAGTGCATCGGTCCACACCCAACAAAAATGTAGAGGCTAGACCATGAAAGGTTTTTGACATACATGGCATCAAAGTGTGGAGGATCTCGCACAAAATCAATGATATCCTATAGTTAAAGGATTACATATGCTACTCGACTCGAGGAGATTCCTATTGATAATGGTCTGTACTTCCAATTATTAGGAATCACATGTGAGTCATTCATTATTTGCTTCAATGAATACCCACATGTCTATACGAGTTTTCAAAACTCATGGTACATAGGGTTAAGAAATTGGAACTCTAATTCCAATATACGACATCTGCTAGTCTTCTAGGTTATAGGAATTCAACCGTATTTCAAAACAACGACTAGGAATATTTACTTTAAGAATAATTTACACCCAGTGTCAAGACTATTCTAAGGTCGATGTCATTCTTAGCGTATCTATACATCAATCTAATACACATAATGACAGTACCATTAATAAGATATGAAATGAAAAATGTAGTTATTTTATTAATAAATAATAAAATATACAATTCAGATTGGCACTCCAAGCACCAACTCCATCAGGTTGATCTCTCACAAGGCGTTGATGCAAGGTTTCTTCTGGCCAATGATGTACTAGGACGAGGTAAGGGTTGGCCGGGCATGCTACAGATGTCTGAAGAACGCCAATATGCCCCACTAGCCCCCCGAGCAGCTAACCACATTGTCAAGTCCTTGGCCATTTGCCCAATGGGGGATAGATATCATTAGGTCGATGCCCACTGGACGGGGTCAAACCAAGTTTGCCATTGTTGCAATCGATTACTCCACCAAGTGGGTGGAAGCTGAGTCATTGTCCACGATAACCGAGAAAAAGGCAACCGATTTTGTTAGAAAGAACACTGTGTGCCGATTCGGGATCCCCAGAGTCATCATCACGGACAATGGGAAGCAATTTGATAGTAAGGGATTCAAGAAACTTTGTGAAGACCTCCAAATCGCCTTGAGGTTCACCTCCCTTACTCATCCGAAGTCCAATAGACAAGTAGAAGCAATGAATAAAACTATCAAGAGTAACTTGAAGGTAAGCCCCGGGTTCTGCAAGGGTTTATGGGTCGAGGAGTTACCAGGGGTTCTATGGGCACATCAGACAACCTATAAGGATTCCATGGGTAAAACACCTTTCTCTTTGGCTTTTAGGCACGGAGCAGTTATCCCAGTAGAGATCGGGATGGTGACCCATCGTGTTCAGTATTTTGAGGAAGGGCAGAACGAAGAGCTTGTGAAGCATCATCTTGACTTGATAGAAGAGAGAATGGAGATGTCAGCCATCAAGATGGCAGTATATCAGCAAAGGATGGCATATTTCTACATTAAGAAGGTTCATGTACGATATTTTCTCCCCAGAGATTTGGTCATGAGGCGAGTTACTCTAAATACGAGGAGGCCCGCAGAAGGTTCATTAGGTGCCAAATAGGAGGGGCCGTATAAAGTAACTGAGGTTGTCAGATCAGGTGCCTATCTATTGAAGCAGTTGGACGGTACCCGACTCAAAAAGCCTTGGAATGCCGAGATGTTAAGAAGATATTTCCAGTAATCTCCTCCATTGAGCTGTTGAATGAAATGTAAGAGATGTCATCAGAAGTCTCCATCTAGGATTAAGATGTTGAATGAAATGTAATGTCAAGAGTTGGAGTTTCTCCTCATAAGGATGAACAAGCTCCTCCTAGAGAAATGGTGGTTGTTGTTCGACTTGCCAGTTTTCTAGTCCTCGGTAACGACAATTGTCATGGAGCAGTAGGAGATCCGAGATGTAAGGTCTGCTCGATCAGTCTCCATAGTGCCTCCTACTTGTTGTGCATGAGTGGTGGATTTTCGGGCTTGTTATTGACCGAAGGGTGAAATATTTGAGGGTGGATCCACAATTGGGAATATGAAGAGAAGTAATCAACTACGAGATTGATGATCTAAAGTCATGAATGAACCTTCTTCCACTCTTCCACGAAGCCGAGACACAGTTGCATACACCCGAAGAAAGTGGACACTGGAGGATACAAGTTGGAAGCCCCCGATTAAACTCTAAAGCAACACTTGTTAAGAATTGTTCGAAGATGTTAATGAAGATAGTTTCAGTAAGAGGTTCTCTTAGAATGACCCTCAAAGAGTTGTAAGAAATGAAGTAGATCCTTTGAATATGAATAAGACTTTCCTCATTTAAATAAGAGCTTGTTCATCTATGCTTTTCTATTATATGAATGGGAAAGACATTTTTAATATTCTTGTGAAATACTCGCGATTGGATTGCATGAAGGGATGTAAAGCATGTGGGAAAATTGTGAAGTCCCACAGTACGCCATTCACTGGTGTCATTATCAAACCCCCGGGCTGGAACGTTAACACCCAATGACTTGCATCTTTGAGGAATGATCGCATCGGAAAGACCTGTGTGGCGTTTGGCGCCACATGTATCCATAACATGCTCGACGAATGAGTCAGTGTGGCATTTTGTGTCTCAAGGTAATCATAGCACATATAGATGGCTAGTGGCTTCGGTACTCTGGTACCTCTGGGTTTGCATTAGGGGTGTTCGCGGTGCGGTTTGTCATTATCAAACCAAAAATTTGATAAGGAAAACCGCGGCGGTTCGAGTTGGCGGTTTAGCGGTTTGGGCGGTTCGGGTCGGCGGTTTGGATTATAAATTTTTTAAGAAAATTTTGTGTGTTTTCACATTATAATTGAAGAAAAAATTACATAATTTTCATTTATTCATTACATATTGTTATATGATCATTAAATATCTTAATTTTCATAGTTAAAAAGAAGAAAAATATAAAATAATATTTAATTTGAACGCGGGTCGGCGGTTTAGGCGGTTCGAGTCAATATATGCGGTTTGGGCGGTTCGCGGTTTGACATGGGTCAAAACCGCACACCGACCCGAAATTTGTGGTTCGATTCGGTGCGGTTCAAAATCATTTTTAATATTTTTTCAAACCGCGCGGTTCGGTTCGGTGCGGTGCGGTTCGCGGTTTGACCCGAAATTGTGTTCACCCCTAGTTTGCATAGCAGGGGGAAGACCCACAAGACTCCGTGGCATTTTCCGCATAGTATATGAGGTATATAGCATGGGAAAGGCCCACGGGCCTTCATGGTATTTGTAGCCTCGGGATATGCCAAGAACGGGGAGGGAGAATGCCCATGTGGCATTGGCCATCACATTTCGGATCCGTAGGAGCATACAACGCGAAGGCTTGAGGGTCTCTGTGGCGTTTGTAGACTCGGGGTCTACCTAACATGGGAACAATCTCATGACGTTGGCCGCCATCTCGATCCGTAGTTCGGTTCTCCGGGACGTTGAAATATGAGGTTCAAAATTATTATTTTGGGTGGCATGGGGCAGGACGTTGTCTCAGGCTCCCTTGTTGTTTTCTTTGGTTTTGTTTTTGGTGGATGACTAGAAGTGGGACGCCTTTTCCGGTCTCCATAGAGCTCACCGGTGGTTGAAAATCTTCCATAACAGTTAAGTCATAGAGAGAAAGTTGATGGCTCAGGGCTGCCTTCGTTCCGCCGAGGCCATGTTGGTGGCACACGGAGGGTATATTCCCTTGGGGCCAGTTTGTTTGATAGCTCGTGGCTGCATTCATTCTATCGATGACATGTTGGTGGCACAAGGAGGACACATTCCTTTGTGGCCAAGTTGTTGCACTGGATCGGGGTCGGGTTACGTCCCACCGAGTCCTTATTATCTTCGTTGGCATGGGGTTGAAGTTTCTCCCCTGAGACCACGTATTGATGGCATAAGGAGGTCACATTCCCTAGTTGCCAAGTTTTTACATTGGCTCGGGGCTGGGTTACATCTCGCTGAGGCCCTTTGCTGTGTGGAAGCCCGAGGTTAATTTTCCTTCGTGACCAATATTATGTTTTGCAGGTCTTCCCATATCATCCACTTCCGGGATCACTTCATATCAAGAGCGTTCGTTAGCTCGATGTGGCATAAGATAAGCTATTTCAAGAGGAGAAGCCAATGGATAGACTGACCAGAGTTAGTCCAGGTCAATGTTTGCGGTCAGAGAGAGCCTAGTGGAAGGGATGACCAAGCAATGGGTTAGAAGCAATGATGCTAGATCTGGATTGTGAACCCGACGTGGATTTTTACAAAAAGCACTGATACTTGCAGATTGAGGAACCCGTCATGAGGTGTGGCAGACTTGAGGTTATGGACTTGATCAAGATCGAACATCAGCGTGAGATAAAACCACCATATTTTCATAGTTCCCGGTATCAAGTCACCAACTCGTAGATAACAGGAACTATGGGACAAATGTTGATGATGACTTTCTACCCTGAGAAACTCTGAAGCCCGAAGAGGGGTATAATGGGATTTGCACTTAGACAGATAGAAGTCCAAGGATCATGTAAGTATGAGAGGTCATATAAAGGGGCTCGAGCCCGAGGCGCAGAAGGACATGAGGGAAGAACCAGACTCGACCCGATATAAAGACATCAGATTCGACAACACTTGAACACCTGTGAAGGACGACCGACCTAGTAAAGTGAGGAAAGTAAATGTCGCTGAATCAATCATCTCACTTTCATGACCCGAAAGGCATTATTTTCAAGTCTGGACGATGTAAGCCATAAACGAACGTTTTGGTCTCCCAAGCATTGATGAAGATAGAAGTAGGCCAGCAATTGATGGGTGACCGGCGTGATCACACACGTATAATGCAAGCGCACATATCGTTTAAGTAGTATAAAATGTATCGATCCCATGATGACTTAATACCTTAGCTATTAATTTATGAAGCCAAATATTTACGAGTATCTAATAGATTGGTTGTTTGATTGGATGGTGACTATAAACTAATACAAGTAAATAAAATAACGCGAAAGTGAATTAAAGGTAAAATCAATATTACAAAACTATCTAGGGTTAGGAGTCCTTCCAATACCTTTTAAAGATGAAGTGGTTATCTCACGTTTGTATAATATATTGGTTTATTAACCTGGAACATGAATTTATGTAAAAGCCTCTTTCGATGGTCAGATGCAAATACCCAGTATAACCCAATTAATCATATTCCTATGTCAACCAAGTTATCTGAATTCATTAAGATTAAGTTCCAATTATGGTTAACCCCGCCCGACAGGTATATTCCTATCCTGTAAGGAAATCTATTAAGGGTTATCTATCCTTAAGGGATATCGTGGGTTGTTGAGTCTAAGGCTGAAACCTAAAATCTCTTTCCAAGTTCATTTTAAGTTTACCAAATCAATTTTATTAATGGACAGTTAACAAGAAGCATTAAGCTTAAGGCTCAATAAATAAACCTTTATATTACCCAAACCATAAAATAACCCCTTATAAATCGATGATATTGGAATTCATCACAACCCCAGATAACGGGTTTAGTTACAACACATAACTAGGACTAGTAAAAACGTAAATAAAATAAATGACATAAAGTAAAAATTTGAAAATAAAAAGGTAAATAAAGCAATAAAGAAAATGTTAGGGTTAGAGGATCCACTTTTATTACTTTTATTTTAGATATCTCCCTTATTATAATATATTAACTTTGTGTGATAATTACCAACCGACCACATAGGTGGTATCCTAATTAAGTCAAATTTGTGATAAATTCCAACCGACCATAAAGGCGGTATCCAATTTAGTCAGGTTAAAATCAATTTTATGAAGTCCAACCGACCATAAAGGCGGTATCCCATTAAATCAGGTTTTAAATAGTTTATATGTTATAATTAAGGGAGATTAATTTAAATATTAGTAATAAAAGCTCTCACGTTTAACCTCAACAGAGGGGATTTACCTCCTCATACTGAACAGTAAAATAAATACTGAAAAGTAAAGAAAAGAAAGAACTATTGCGTAAATTTAATAAAATTAAATACAGAAAGCTGTAAATAAACAAACAAGATACAATCTTCTTAGTATTCTTAAGGAATTCCCCAGAAGAATGTATGCATTTTCCTTCTGATTTCAACTTCTACTTATAGTAAAAATCCTGGCCCACGCGTCGCGACGCCGACCACACTGCGCGTCGCGACGCGCCGTTGATTAAACGCGATCGTGACACGTGGTGTCGGCATCTGAATTATTAGTTTGGCTTCGTGACGCCAAATTCTTGACGCGTCGCGACTCTGTCGTCACCATTGACGTGTACTGTCGGCAGCATGGGATGATGACACGTGTCAGGTGAACGTTAGCATGATTGTTGTGATATTGACACGTGGCAGGCGGATGTTAGCAAGTGCGCATATTAGCAAGTCTGCTGTGATTGTGACACGTGTCTGGCGCACTTTAGTGGTGCATGATAGCACGGCGTATTTTAGCAAATGGTGCATCTTAGCAGAAAATAAAAGTTTTTGCCCTTTTTGTCTGTTTTTCGCTGTTTTGGCCCCGATTTGATTCCAGAGAGTCCTGTTATTTTATTTATCTACAAAATACCACAAAACACATCAAAATATTCACAAAACTCAAGAAACTATACAAAATATTAAGTAAAATGGATGGTAAATATTGATATATTTACCGTTTATCACACCCCAAAACCTAACATTTTGCTAGTCCTCGAGCAAAACAATAAAATAATGTGCAATCAACAACTTTAAAATAAAATTAAACTAAGCCACTTTCGTAGGGATCACAGTTGCATTTAGCATATGTAACAAGCCTTTAAACCCCTAGGTGTCCCTAGTGGACGAGTTGTAGTCTCGTGAGGGCTTACAACAACGATACCCACAAACGTCAATATAAAACTAATGGACACAAAAGAGAAAAAAAGAAAAAAAGAAAAGAGAATAAACAAGTCAGTGACTAAACAAGTGAAACTTCTTATCCAAGTTAGTAGTTGTTTTATTTCTTTCTAAATTACAAAATAAGTAAATTCTCCGATTATTTTTACCATTCATCATATACACAACCAACAAAGTATTAATCAAATCATTGTGCCCACAATATTCATAAGTGTAGTTGAAAAGAGAGTAATATTTTTGTCCTAAAGTTATATCAGAATTCACATTTTTTTTTTAGTAATGGAACTTTTTCTGATTTTTTTTTAATTTATATACAATATCTTCCATCCATGTAGCGAGCTTTGGGCCAGTGACTCCCAAACCAGTTGGCTTTAGGGCACTAGGTGTTAAGACACCCTTACAGACTTAATTACTCGGATTTCAGATAAATATATATTTATAACATCTTCCATCCATGTAGCAAGCTTTAGGTCAGTGACTCCCAAACCAGTTGGTTTTAGGGCACTAGGTGTTAAAACACCCATACAGACTTAATTACTCGGATCTCAGATGTTTTTTTTGCCCAATTAGCTTTTTTAGATGCTTTCTCCAATTAAACTAGAGCACTGAATGTTACAAACTTTTTCAATTACAACTCATGGTCGTATGTTACCATGCATGTTGATAATACCTGTCAACTGAGCATATGAAGATCCAATTTAATTAGTTTTATGGAGAATTCACAAATTAAATAATTCAAAAGGAAATAAACAAAAATTAACTTGTTAAGAACTAGGTTGAGATAAGTCTCAGGAGTGGAAATTCCTTACACAACTATCTCACACTAATTTCACCAGATTAGTCAAGTTAAAAACACAAAAACACAAAATATTTTTTATAAATTTTTAAATTTTTTTGAATATTTTTTTGAAAATTTTTGACTAAAAATCAAATAAAAATAACACAATAAAAAAAAGATACTAATCAACTATTCCCTCCCCCAAACCTAATTGTGACATTGTCCCCAATGTCTAAAAAGTGGTAGAAGAGTTTAGAAAACAATACATGGTTAGCCTGAAATTTACATCTAAAATGAAAATTAAAGGTTAAGATCCAGATTTATCCGACGCTTCTTACCACGATCATTATCGGACCAGTTTATCTTGGAAATGATAGGGTCAATTTGTGGTTCAAAGACTAAGATTTGGTCAATTAAATCATGGGCAGTTTTGGTAGTGAAAATGATTTCTTTTACAGGTTTTGACACGAACCCATTTCACCGGGCATCATTAAGAAACACACAAAGAAAATCATAAAATCCATCAGCGTTAAAAAGTCCAATTGGTTTCTGGTGTATGTTCAAGTTCGCCCAAGATAGCACTGTAAAAATTTCCTCTATCGTGCCCAAACCACCTGGCAAAGCAATAAAAGCATCAGCGCGATTAATCATTTCCACCAGTCATTCAGACATACCTGGCACGATTAGTTCCTCTCCATTTGACGGTCCTATAAGATTTGCCTCCGCCAAAGGTTTTGGGATGATTCCCAAGACTTGACTGCCTCCTTCTTGTACAACCCTTGAAATGATCCTCATTAGTCCAAGATTGCCACCGCCATATACTAAGTGCATATCCATTTCAGCTATGACTCGACCCAATTCATGTGCTGCTTCAACGAACTCTAGCTTAGAACCAACACTAATACTGCAAAACACACAGATATTTACAACTCGTCTTCTTGAAGTGGCTTCCATTTTTTTTATGTATTTCATTTTCAAACTTGGATGCCTTAAAGAGTGCAATGATGAGTTGAATTTATAACACCTGAAAAACGGTGAGTAATAATAGCACTAGTACTTGTCAAATGACAATTATTAGCTAAACAGAAAAATATATCGTGAAAGTTAAAAAGTCTGGGTCCTGTCGGATAAAATAAAAGAAATTAACAAAACAAATCACAATTATTAGTTAAAGACAAAGAGATAATAATATTTATAAGAAGTAATGGCTTGAATGACGTCTATGCGTCAGGGACAAACTTCCCATCCATTTTTCTTATGAATTGGCAAACATGGTCTTTTAGAGTCAGATTCCCGAGACTTAATTGTTGTTTTCCTTTTCGAAACTGTGTATATAACATGTGGATTGCGTGATGTACATATCCACTGGAATGCGTCTCAAGAGTCAATGATATGTCATCCAAAGACTCCTTACTCAAGCCATCCCTAATGAATTTAATTTTATCTTCACGGTTATCAGACACAATTCCTAAAGAACGGCAATGAGTATTACATGTCATGCGTGCACATTTATAGCAAACACCCGTTCTTTTAGCTCTTCTCTTTTTAGCATAGGTGTTTCTTCATAAACCAGACAGATATGACACAAAAGAGTTAGATGACTCACCTGCCAATGGGACCCGTGCTTCAATAATCCAACGAATGTCATTAGGAATACCTTTGATCATCAGCAGTCTTATTCGTTCCATGCGAGCTTTGTAGACTTTCATCAGAGAGTTTTAAGGGAGAGAAGGAAATTGCTTGTGAAGATTTGTGAGAACTTCTTCCATCCTGAAATGTGACTTTACCTAAAAAAAATTAAACACACAAAAAAAACACACCAAATATGAATATATATACAAATTGCATGGGTTGCATCCCTTCTAGCGCTAAGTTTAATTTCGTCAGCTAGACATGAATACCCAAACATTAGGCTGGATCTGAAAGTGTGACACTTTCTTATTGTCGTTCAATTGATTCTCCCAGTAGTGCTTGACACGCTGGCTGTTTACCCTGAATGTATTGTTGGATTTGGGGTTGTATATTTCAACAACTCCATAGGGTAACACATGAGTAATCATAAATGGACCTGACCACTTTGATTTCATCTTTCCAGGGAAAAGTTTCAATCGTGAATCGTACAACAACATATGCTGCTCTGGCTCAAGTTGTTCGTGCACTATTTTTTTATCATGCCATTTCTTTGTCTTTTCTTTGTACAGTTTGGCATTCTCATAAGCATGTAGGCGAAATTCCTCCAATTCGTTGAGTTGGTGGAGCCATTTTTCTCCAGCTACTTGTAGATCAAGATTTAACTTCCTCAGTACCCAATACGCTTTGTGTTCAAGCTCCACTAGGAGATGGCATGCTTTCCCAAACACCATTCGATATGGGGACATACCGATATGTGTCTTGTAAGCTGTCCGGTAGGCCCATAATGCATCATCCAGTTTTTCAGACCAGTCCTTCCTTGTTGATCCAACAGTTCTCTCCAGGATTCTTTTGATCTCCCTGTTTGAAACTTCAACTTTTCCATTTGACTGTGGATGGTAAGCAGTGTCAACTTTATGAGTGACCCCGTATTTGGATAGGAGTGCATCGAAGTATCTGTTGTAGAAATATGTGCCTTCATCACTGATAATCACTCGAGGTGTTCCGAAACGAGTGCAAATGTTCTTTTTAAGGAATTTTATCACCACTTTTGAATCATTTGATGGCAGTGCAATTGCTTCAACCTATTTGGAGACTTAGTCTACTGTAATTACTATGTACAAGTTTCCGAATGATGGAACAAAGGGTCCCATAAAATCAATCCCTCATACATCAAATATCTCAACTTCCAGAATATTTTACAGAGGTCATTCATTTCTCCTCGAAATATTTCCCGTTCTCTGGCACCTATCACATTGAAGAGCAAATAAGTAAGCATCTTTAAATAGAGTGGGCCAGAACAAACCAGATTGTAGGACTTTAGCTGCAGTTTTATTACCGCTGAAGTGTCTGCCGTATGGTGATGAATGACAATGATGTAGAACACTATTGACCTCCTCATGTGGAACACAACGTCTCAGTAATTGATCAGCACAGCGTTTGACCAAGTATGGCTCATCCCAGACATAGTGCTTGACTTCTTTGAAGAACTTATTCCGTTGCTGATATGTCCATTCCAACGACCATTCTCCCGATACTATGTAGTTTACATTGTCAGCATACCAAGGGACATCGTGTTGTTTAATGGCAAATAAAAGTTCATCTAGAAAAGTTTCTTTGATTGTTAGTTTGTTGCCAGCTGTTTCTCTATTCTCGAGCCTCGATAAGTGATATGCCACTTGGTTTTCTGTCCATTTCCTCTCTCAGATCTCCATGTCAAATTCTTACTGTAGAAGCACCCAACGAATCAATCTGGGCTTAACATCTTTCTTCACGATAAGATATTTGATTGCTGAATGATCTGTATAGACCACCACTTTAGGACCCAACAGATAAGAGCAAAATTTATCAAAAGCAAACACAACTGTAATCAACTCATTTTCAGAGTTCTGCTGGAGTAGTAAATGGTATGGAAAATTTTTGCTTTGTGTTTTTCCAAAACTGCTCCTACAGTAAAATCACTAGCATCGCAAATCACTTCAAATGGAATGGTCAAATCTGGTTCTACTATGATATGGGAAGAGACCAGCTTCTGTTTTAAGATCTCAAAAGCTTCGTGGCATTCTTTGGTGAAGTTGAAAGGTACATCTTTCTCCAGAAGGTTGCATAGAGGTTTAGCAATCTTGGAGAAGTCTTTGATAAATCTCCTGTAAAAGCCTGCATGTCCGAGAAAACTGTGAATCCCTTTGACAGATGATGGTGGAGGTAGTTTTTCAATTGTCTCGATCTTTGCTTTATCTACATTGATTCCCTTTTGTGAGATCCGATGTCCCAACACAATGCCTTCCTACACCATGAAGTGGCATTTCTCCCAGTTGAGTACCATGGTGGTATCTTCGCACTTTTGTAACACCTTTTCCAGATTTTACAAGCAGTGGTCGAATGAGTCTCCAAACACAGAGAAATCATCCATGAAAACCTCCATACTTTGTTCCAGCATGTCTGAGAAGATGGCCATCATGGAACGTTGAAATGTAACATGAGCATTACATAGTCCAAATGGCATCATGCGGAAAGCAAAAGTACCATACGAACATGTAAATTTGGTTTTCTCCTAATCTTCTAGGGCGATGTTAATCTGATTGTATCCCGAGTATTCGTCTAAAAAATAATAGAACTCATGTCCCGCCAATTTGTCTAGCATCTGGTCAATGAATGGTAACGGGAAATGATCTTTCCTTGTGGCTTTGTTCAGCTTCCTGTAGTCCATGCATACTCACCATCCAGTCACCGTTCTTGTTGGAATCAGCTCATTCTTTTCATTTATGACTACAATAATTCCTCCTTTCTTTGGCACACATTACATAGGACTCACCCAGGTGCTGTCAGAGATGGGGTAAATGATGTCGGCATCCAACCATTTGATAATTTCTTTCTTCACGACCTCCTTCATGATTGGATTTAGTCTCCGTTGATGCTCCACTATAGCTTTGTACTCGTTATTCATCAGAATTTTGTGCATGCAAAATGATGGACTAATGCCTCGAATGTCTACTATAGTCCAGCCAATGACTTTCTTGTGTTCTCGTAACACTCTCAGCAACTTATCTTTCTGCTCCAATGTTAGCGACGAAGAAATAATCACAGGTAAATCAGAAAAGTTTCCTAAAAATACATACTTGAGATGGCTCTGAAGTAGCTTTAGTTCAAGCTGTGGTGGTTCTTCAATCGAAGCCTTGATTGGCTCATTTTTCAGTAGTTCTAAACTTTCCACCTGTGGTGTTGATTTGAAGTGAAAGGGTCTGCCAAGATAGTTGATACATTCCAGAATTTCATCATCTAACTCGCTGTCAGTCATGTTGGCGATGCAAGCTTCAAGTTCATCCATGGGAAGTTGCATTGCATCAGAATCTTGGATGATACTATCTTCAACATCGATTCTGAAACATTCCTCCTCATTTTCATCACTCGGGAATTTCATGGCTTTGAAAACATTGAAGGTAACTTCTTGGTCCTGCACTTTTATGGTTAGTTCTCATTTTTGTACATCAATAATAGTTCGACCTGTAGCCAAGAATGGTCTCCCGAGGATGATATGTACATCTTTGTCTTCTTCCATATCAAGGATAATGAAATCTGCTGGGAGAATGAGTTTGTCGACTTTGACCAGCACATCTTCAACTACACCTATCGGAAATGCTAGCGTTTTATCAGTAAGTTATAGAGAGACTGAGGTGGGCATTGCTTCTCCAATATGCAGTTTCCTATAAATCGAAAAAGGCTTCAAATTAACACTTACACCTAAATCACACAAAGCTTTACCGATGTAATGTTCTCCTATGGTGCATGGGACGGTGAAACTGCCAGGATCTTTCAACTTTGGGGGAAGTTTCCTCTGAATGATGGAGCTGTATTCTTCTATCAATGCTATTGTCTCGTAATATCCCAATCTCCACTTTCGTGACAGAATGTCTTTCATGAATTTGACATAGCTGGACATTTGTTCCAATGCTTCTGCAAATGGAACGTTGATATATAGCTTTTTGAAGACCTTCAGGAATCGAGCAAACTGTTTGTCAAGTTTGTTTTTCTGGAGACGTTGTGGAAAAGGTGGAGGTGGAGTGAATCTTTCTTGATCATTTTCCTTTGTTTCTTTTTCCTCCATCCGTGGTCCTGTTTCTTTTGGAACTTCCTCATTGGATGCTTTGATTCCAACATCTTTGTTGATTTCAGTACCGCTTTTCAAAGTAATGGCTTGACATTGCTCCTTCCTTCTGTTCCTTGGATTTGGTTATGTGTTGCTAGGAAGGTTACCTAGCGGTCTGTAACTTTGAGTATTGGCCAGTTGTCCTATTTGATTTTCCAGTGCCTTTATAGAAGCTGATTGGCTTTGAAACATAGCATCATATTTTTTTAACTGGGCCAACATTTCCGCTATTCCTGGTTTTTTTTTTCATGCTCCTGGGCTTTATTCTGCCGTTGGAATCCGGGTGGTGGATTGTTCCTTTGCCCTGAAATATTGTTCTATGAAAAATTAGGATGATTCCTCCACATTGGGTTGTAGGTGTTAGAATATGGATTGTTTTCCTGTCTGTTGAAATTATTGACATAATTCACCATCTCATCATGTTGTTTGTTTCTAGTGCTCCTCCATATGGTGAACTTGTGGATCCAATATTTCCTTGCATGCTAAGAGTTTCCATGAATTTGCATATCTGATCCAGCTTGGCATTCATTGCTGTGTTGGCTCCAACTTCATAAATTCCTGCGATTCGTTGAATCATGCTCATTTCTATTGGCCACAAAGAATTGTTGTTGGCAATTTCTTCAATTAGGTCTCAGGCCTGATCCTCTCATTTTTCCATTAGAGCTCCTCCAGCAGCAGCATCAATTGTGGTTCTCATCAGTCCAGAAAGTCCGTTGTAGAAAGTTTTGACTTGTAGCCACTTTTCAATCTCATGGTGAGGACATTTTCTGAGCAAATCCTTGTATCTTTCCCAAGCTTCGTAGAAGGATTCTGAGTCATGTTATACAAAAGATGTGATATCATTCCTCAGGTTTGCAGTTCTGGCTGGTGGAAAGTACTTTGCAAGGAATTTGGTGGCTAGAGTGTTCCAAGTTGTGATGGAACCTGCTGGTAGTGAATGTAGCCAAGTCTTAGCTCTGTCTTTTAAGGAATATGGAAAAAACTATAGTCTCATTGCTTCTTCAGCTGCTCGGTTGTAATTGAATGTGCCGCAAACTTTCAAGAAGTTGCTGATGTGGGCATTAGGATCTTCAGTTGCATTTCCCCCAAATTGAACTGATTGTTGTATCATCTGGATGCATGTTTTGATGTCACACGTATTTACTGGTAAGAGTGGAAGAACAATACAGGAAATGAATCCGTCAACCACCAGAATAGTTCTGTCTCGAATGGGAATTGGTGGTGCAACTTCCAATGGTTCAGGTTCCATGTTGATGATTGCTTCTTGACCTTCTCGCATTTCCCTTCTCAACTGTCTGATGGTTCTTTCAATTTCTGGGTCAAGCGGTCTGATTTCAAAACTTCTTGGTTCTTCTCATGTATTGTCTGAGAATCTGAAACACAAGAAAACAAAAATAATAACTACAAAGAAATTAGACACAAGTAAAGGTATCTAACCTCAAAATTAATAGTGAAAGATAAATAAGTCCCCAGCAACGGCGCCAAAAACTTGACCGGCGTGATCACACACGTATAACGCAAGCGCAAGTATCGTTCAAGTAGTATAAAATGTATCGATCCCATGATGATTTAATACCTTAGCTATTAATTCATGAAGCCAAATATTTACGAGTATCTAATAGATTGGTTGTTTGATTGGATGGTGACTTTAGTCTAATACAAGTAAATAAAATAACGCGAAAATGAATTAAAGGTAAAATCAATATTATAAAACTATATAGGGTTGTGAATCCTTCCAATACCTTTTAAAGATGAAGTAGTTATCTCACGTTCGTGCAATATATTGGTTTATTAACCTGAAACATGAATTTATGCAAAAGCCTCTTCCTATGGTCAGATGCAAATACCCAGTATAACCCAATTAATCATATTCTTATGTCAACCAAGTTATCTGAATTCATTAAGATTAAGTTCCAATTATGGTTACCCACGCCCGACAGGTATATTCCTATCCTGTAAGGAAATCAATTAAGGGTTATCTATCCTTAAGGGAGATCGTGGGTTATTGAGTCTAAGGTTGAAACCTAAAATCTCTTTTCGAAGTTCATTTTAAGTTTACCAAGTCAATCTTATTAATGGCCAGTTAACAAGAAACATTAAGGTTAAGGCTCAATAAATAAACCTTTATATTACCCAAACCATAAAATAATCCCTTATAAATCGGTGATATTGGAATTCATCACAACCCCAGATAACGGGTTTAGTTACAACATATATCTAGGACTAGTAAAAACATAAATAAAGTAAATGACATAAAGTAAAAGCTTGAAAGTAAAAAGGTAAATAAAGCACTAAAGAAAATGATGGGGGTTAGAGGATCCACTTTGATTACTTCTATTTTAGATATCTCCCTTATTATAATAAATTAACTTTGCGTGATAATTACCAACCGACCATATAGGCGGTATTCTGATTAAGTCAAATTTATGATAAATTCCAACCGATCATAAAAGCGGTATCCAATTTAGTCAGGTTAAAATCAATTTTATTAAGTCCAACCGACCATAAAGGTGGTATCCCTTTAAATCAGGTTTTAAATAGTTTATATACTATAATTAAGGGAGATTAATTTAAATATTAGTAATAAAAGCTCTCACCTTTAACCCCAGCAGAGGGGAGTTACCTCCTCATACTGAATAGTAAAATAAATACTGAAAAGTAAAGAAAAGAAAGAACTATTGCGTAAATTAAATAAAATTAAATACAGAAAGCTGTAAATAAACAAACAAGGTACAATCTTCTTAGTATTCTTAAGGAATTCCCCAGAAGAAGG
Source organism: Zanthoxylum bungeanum (assembly GCA_019454045.1). Classification (NCBI taxonomy): domain Eukaryota; kingdom Viridiplantae; phylum Streptophyta; class Magnoliopsida; order Sapindales; family Rutaceae; genus Zanthoxylum; species Zanthoxylum bungeanum. The sequence continues at coordinate 60,109 of SKCR01036238.1, forward strand.
TATGAATTTTCCTTATGATTTCAGCTTCTATTTATCGTGAAAATCCTGCCTCGCGCGTCGCGACGCTGACCACACTGCGCGTCGTGATGCGCCATTGATTAAATGCGATCATGACACGTCTTGACGCGTCGTGACTCTGACGTCATCATTGACGTGTACTGTCGGCAGTATAGGATGATGACACATGTCAGGCGTACGTTAGCATAATTGATGTGATGTTGACACGTGGCAGGCACATGTTAGCAAATGCGCATGTTAGCAAGTCTGCTTTGATTGTGACACGTGTCTGGCGCACGTTAGTGGCGCATGATAGTAGTCAGTACATTTTAGCACGACACATTTTAGCAGGAAATTTATATTTTTTCCCTTTTTATCCGTTTTTTACTGTTTTGGCCCCGATTTGATTCCAGAGAATCCTGTTATTTTATTTATCTATAAAATACCACAAAACACATCAAAATATTCACAAAACTCAAGAAACTATATAAAATATTAAGTAAAAGGGACGGTAAATATTGATATATTTACTACTGATCAATGGGACATAACATAGCTGCAAGTTTGTCGGCTGACACACGCTATCGCATGGGATTGGCTAGGATACAGGCTGGCACTGTGGTATAATGTGTAGCAGTTACCAAAAGTGGCATGTTTTAATGAGATTCAGGTGGCAGGCCGTAAGGGTGTCAGGCGGTTGGGCTATATTCCGTAGGGTAATTGGGGAAGAGAGCCTAACAATAATGGCTTAGCAACGTGGCTGACGTTACAAAGATAGCGTAACAGTGTAATTAGAGTTTTTATATAAGGAAGCTGAGAGTTCATTGTAGAAGGTTGAGTAATTTTATTCAAAAGTACTTGTAACTCGTAATGGAGAGAAAAGAATCCTAAGCTAGAGAAATAAAAGAGGTCGGTCAGGCCAAAGGCAGTAATAAAAGTTTTCTTTTCCCTTCTGTCTGTGGACGTAGGTTGGAAGCACGGTAAATCCTTTGTTTATCTGTGTGTATTCTATTTTTTTGCCAAGTTTCCATTTGGTTCCCAATAAACTAAACAAATTCACAGTTGATGGAGGTTTGTTCGAGGAGTGATTTTCCAGGATTTCCCCTGAAATGAAAAATAGTCGTCAATAATAGTGGTATGTCTTATTGGTGTTTTTGATATTTGGGTATTGGTCTTATGCTATGGTATTCTTTATTGCTGCTAAGGTGAAAGTTTAGTTACAAGTATTACTAATTGAAGGATTTTGGAAGGCATATAGCACATAGGTTCGACTATTAAGGGAAATTGAGGAAGTTAGTAATATTAATTGTTGGTTAGTTATGTATATAATACTGATAAATGGTTGATGCTAAATTAAAAGGTATTTCGTTGCATTTTGGTTTAGTCGAGGACTTTGTGGGTTGTGCAATAGGTCTTAGTTTTGGTCATGGAGAAAGTTTTTATGTGATTATGTGGCTTTAAAATAATGTGTACTTTAGAGAGTTATGTTTTTGATCAAATGTAGATGGGATATTTAATTTGTTGCTCGAAGTTATTTTATTTGTGCTAGAAATAATGAGTAAATGTATAATAGAATCTTCAATAGATTAAATTTCATAATAAGTTACTTTTACTCTTAAGAGTTCATTAACAGAATCTTACTCAATTTTTATCCATTTTTAAATTGTCAGTCCAGTCAACAGCCTGCCACTCGGTGACTCTCGCTATTCCAATGCACTGTGAGTGGATGCCTTATATTTTGTTTTCTTTGCTGATGTTTTAAAGGTTTTAAGATTTGGAATTTCGATTTATTTAAGCTTTAATTGTTAAAGAATATGCATGATGATTACATGTTTCCGTCTTAATACTTGTTAAATATTTTCATGACTTTTTTATTATCGTTATGTTTCCGCTGAGACACTCGATTGATGATATGCTTCCCTCTCGGTGCTTGTTGTATGTTTGTATTTTTTTTATAACTGATCATCATGTTTCCTCTGGGACACTTGTTTAGGGTTTCGACCATCAGAAATGGATCGACCCACTACCTTGTCGATAAGGGCTTGTTTCGTTCCACACTCGGACGTTGAACGCTGGATATGTTTTCGACTATGACATGTTGGGATATGAAATGGATCTTGATTTTTAAAGTTGTTTAATAAAGTTCTTGCATATGATGAGTTGTATTTATTTTGGTATCTACTCAATAAGTCCCCCCAAGACTCACCCCCTCTTGTTTCTTTAGTTGTTTTGCAGGTTTCCAGTGATCTTGTGTAAAAGGCCAAATTCCTTTCATTGAAGATGACATTTTATATATAAGATGTTAAATTACAAGTCACCTAGGAGAAACTTGCATAAATGGTCAAGTTTGTACATTGAGTTAGGTTTAATTATGCATTTCAGTTGGATTAGTTGAATGTAAAGTATATTAGTTATACGATGGTCATGAATATATGGATATGATTTTGTAAAGAATTATGTTTGTGGGTACAGAGCCATCCATATTGCATACTGAGTTAGTCAAATGTCGAAGTCATGTATCATATGTGGCATTTTTTGTCAGGCTTAGAGGGACCGGTTGGTCCGATCTCATGTCGGTAACTTCCTGAATTTCTCGAGGTGTTACAGTTATGGTATCAGAGCTAGAGATTAGAGGTTGAATTAGAGGTCAGTGACTTGTAATGAAAGGATAATGGCATTTTGCATGCGCAATATGTCTGGGATACTCGTATTAGGATGCTTCCATTCCAATATCCGTATCATCCGAGCACACTGATAAACAGTAAATATATCAATATTTACCGTCCCTTTTACTTAATATTTTGTATAGTTTCTTGAGTTTTGTGAATATTTTGATGTGTTTTGTGCTATTTTATAGATAAATAAAATAACAGGACTCTCTGGAATCAATTCGGGGCCAAAACAGCGAAAAACGGACAAAAAGGGAAAAAATGTAGATGTCCTGCTAAAATGCGCCGTTTTCTAAAATGCGTTGACTGCTATCATGCGCCACTAACGTACCCCAGACACGTGTCACAATCACAGAAGACTTGCTAACATGCGCCTGCCACGTGTCAACATCACAACAATCTTGCTAACGTGTGCCGGACACGTATCACCATCACATGCTGCCGACACTCATCATTGAAACACATCATTGCTGACGTCATGATGAAGTCAGCATCGCGACGCTCAAGCATTTGGAGTCACGATGCCAAATCAATAATTCAGATGCCGATGCTGCCGATGCTGCCGACGCCACGTGTCATGATCTCGTTTAATCAACGGAGCATCGCGACGCGCAATATTCCATCGCGACGTGTGAGGCCAAACTTTGCCTATAAATTGAGGCCAATTTCAGAATTTCAATTCATACTTTCTTCTGGGGAATTCCTTAAGAATACTAGGAAGATTGTATCTTGTTTGTTTATTTACATCTTTCTGTATTTAATTTTATTTATTTTACGCAACAATACTTTCTTTATTTTATTTTTCAGTAGGAGGAGGTAACTCCCCCTTGCTGGGGTTAAAAGTAAAAATTTTATTACTAATATTTAGATTAATATCCCTTAATTATAATATATAAATTATTTAAAACCTGACTTAATGGGATACCGCCTTTATGGTCGGTTTGACTTAATTAAATTGATTTTAACTTGACTAAATTGGATACCGCCTTTATGGTCGGTTGGAATTAATCATAAATTTGACTTAATCAGGATACCACCTATATGGTCGGTTGGTAATATCACGCAAAGATTATATATTATAATAAGGAAGATATCTAAAATAGAGGTAATAAAAGTGGATCATCTAACCCCCCAGCATTTTCTTTATTGTTTTATTTACGTTTTTAATTTCCAGTATTTACTTTATGTCATTTACTTTATTTAAGCTTTTACTAGCCTTAGATATGTGTCGTAACTAAACCTGTTATCTGGGGTTGTGATTAATTCCAATATCACCGGTTTATAAGGGGTCATTTTATAATTTGGGTAATATAAAGGTTTATTTATTAAGTATTAAGTTTAATGCTTCTTGTTAACTGGCCATTAATAAGATTGATGTGGTAAACTTAAAATAAACTTGACAAATGAATTTTAGGTTTCAGCCTTAGACTTAATAGCCCACGATCTCCCTTAAGGATTAGATACCCCTTAATAGATTTCCTTCCAGGATAGACATATACCTGTCGGGCGGGGGTAGCCACAATTGAACTTAATCTTAATGAATCTGGGTAACTTGGTTAACATAGACATATGAATAATTGGGTTATACTGGGTATTTATATCTGACCATCGACAAAGGCTTTTACATAATTTCGTGTTTCAGGTTAATAAACCGATATATTGCACAAACATGAGATAACCACTTCATCTTTAAAAGATATTGGAAGGATTCACCCTAGATAGTTTAATAATATTGATTTTACCTTTAATTCACTTTCGCGCTATTTTTTTTACTTGTTTTAGTTTAAAGTCACCATCCAATCAAACAACAAATCTATTAGATACTTGTAAACATTTGGCTTCATAAATTAATATTTTAGATATTAAGTCCTCGTGGGATCGATACATATTATACTACTTGAATGATACGTGCGCTTTCGTTATACGTGTGTGAATACGGCGGTTAAGTTTTTGGCACCGTTGCCGGGGACTTATTTATCTTTCACTATTAGTTTTGGGGTTAGATATCGTTACTTGTATCTAATTTCTTTTTATTTATTGTTTTTGTTTTCTTGTGTTTCAGGTTCGCAGACACTACATGAGACAAACCAGAAGCTTTGAAATCCGTTCGCTTGACCCATAAATTGAAAGAACCATCAGATAGTTGAGAAGGGAAAGACGAGAAGGCCAAGAAGTACTGATCAACATGGAACCTGAACCTTTAGAAGTTGCACCACCAATTCCCATTCGAGACAGAACTATTCCGGTGGTTGACGGCTTCATTTCCTGTATTATACTTCCTCCCTTACCAGCAAATGCGTGTGACATCAAAACATGCATTCAGATGAGACTGCTGAAGATCATAATGCCTACATCAGCAACTTCTTAGAAGTTTGCGGCACATTCAATTACAATCGAGCGGCTGAAGAAGCAATGAGACTGCTGGTTTTTCCATATTCCTTGAAAGACAGAGCTAAAGCTTGGCTACATTCACCACCAGCAGGTTCCATCACAACTTGGAACACTCTAGCCACCAAATTCCTTGCAAAGTACTTTCAACCAGCCAGAACTACAAAGCTGAGGAATAACATCACATCCTTTGTGCAACATGACTCAGAATCCCTCTGCGAAGCTTGGGAAATGTACAAAGAGTTGCTCAGAAAATGTCCTCACCATGAGATTGCAAAGTCGCTACAAGTCCAAACCTTCTACAATGGACTTTCTGGATTAATGAGAACCACAATTGATGCTGCTGCTGGAGGAGCTTTAATGGAAAAAGGAGAAGATCATGCTTGGGACCTAATTGAAGAAATGGCCAACAATAATTCTTTGTGGCCAACAAAAAGAAGCATGATTCAACGAATCACAGGAATCTATGAAGTTGGAGCCAACACAGCAGTGAATGCCAAGCTGGATCAAATATGCAAATTCATGGAAACTCTTAGCACGCAAAGTAATATTGGATCCACAAGTTCACCATATAGAGGAGCACCAGAGACAGAATCATACCACCAACATGATGAGACGGTGAATTATGTCAACAATTTCAATAAACAGGGGAACAATCCATATTCCAACACCTACAACCCAAGGTGGAGGAATCATCCCAATTTCGCATGGAGCAACAATTCAGGGTAAATGAACAATCCACCACCAGGATTCCAACAACAAAACAAAGGCCTTGAGTATAAAAAAGAACCAGGAATAACAGAAGTGCTGGCCCAATTGAAAAAGTAAGAAGCAAAATACGATGCCTTGGCAGCTATGGTTCAAAATCAAGTAGCATTGAATCAAATCCATTCAGCTTCTATTAAAGCACTAGAGAATCAAATGAGACAACTGGCCAATGCTCAGAGTTATAGACCGCATTCCTAGTAACAAAGAACCAAATCCAAGGAACAGAGGGAATGAGCAATGTCAAGCCATTACTTTGAAAAGCGGTACTGAAATCAACAAAGATGTTGGAATCAAGGCATCCATTGAGGAAGTTCCAAAAGAAACAGAGCCACAAATGGAGGAAAAATAAGCAAAGGAAAAAGATCGAGAAAGATTCATTCCACCTCCATCTTTTCCACAGTGTCTCCAGAAAAACAAACTGGACAAACAGTTTGCTCGATTCTTAGAGGTCTTCAAAAAGCTTCATATCAACATTCCATTTGTAGAAGCATTGGAACAAATGCCCAGCTATGTTAAATTCATGAAAGACATTTTGTCACGAAAACGGAGATTGGGAGATTACGAGACAATAGCATTGATAGAAGAATGCAGCGCCATCATTCAAAGGAAACTTTCCCCAAAGTTGAAAGATCCTGACAGTTTCACCGTCCCATGCACCATATGAGAACATTACATTGGTAAAGCTTTGTGTGATTTAGGTGCTAGTGTTAATTTGATGCCTTTTTCGATTTACATGAAACTGCAGATTGGAGAAGCAATGCCCACCTCAATCTCTCTACAACTTGCTGATAGAACACTCGCATTTCCAAGAGGTGTAGTTGATAATTTGCTGGTCAAAATCGACAAACTAATTCTCCCATCAGATTTCATTATCCTTGACATGGAAGAAGACAAAGATGTACCTATCTTCCTCGGGAGACCATTCTTAGCTACAGGTCAAACTATCACTGATGTACAAAAAGGAGAACAAACCATGAAATTACAAGACCAAGAAGTTACCTTCAATGTTTTCAAAGCCATGAAATTCCCGAGTGATGAAAACGAAGAGGAATGTTTCAGAATTGATGTTGTAGATAGTATCATCTAGGATACTGATGCAATGCCACTTCCCACGGATAAACTTGAAGCTTGCATCACCAACATGATTGACAGCGAGCTAGATGATGAAATTCTGGAATGTATCAACTATCTTGACAGACCATTTCGCTTCAAACCAACACCACATGTGGAAAGTTTGGAATTACCGAAAAAGAAGCGAATCAAGCCCTCGATTGAAGAACCACCACAATTGGAACTGAAGCTACTTTCGAGCCATCTCAGGTATGCATTCTTAGGAAACTCTTCTGATTTACCTGTGATTTATTTTCTTCGCTAACATTGGAGCATGAAGATAAGTTGCTGAGAGTGTTACGAGAACACAAGAAAGCCATTGGCTGGACTATAGCAGACATTCGAGGCATTAGTCCATCATTTTGCATGCACAAAATTCTGATGAATGATGAGTACAAAGCCACTGTGGAGCATCAACGGAGACTAAATCAAATCATTAAGGAGGTTGTGAAGAAATAAATTATCAAATGGTTTGATGCCGGCATCATCTACCCCATCTCTAACAGCACTTGGGTGAGTTCTATGCAATGCGTGCCAAAGAAATGAGGAATTAATGTGGTCACAAATGAAAAGAACGAGCTGATTCCAACAAGAACAGTGACTAGATGGAGAGTAAGCATGGACTACAAGAAACTAAACAAAGTAACAAGGAAAGATCATTTCCCATTACCATTCATTGACCAGATGCTAGACAGATTGGCGGGACACGAGTTCTATTATTTTCTTGATGGATACTCGAGGTACAATCAGATTACCATCGCCCTAGAAGATCATGAGAAAACCATTTTTACATGTCCGTATGACACTTTTGCTTTCGGCAGAATGCCATTTGGACTATGTAATGCTCTTGTCACATTTCAACATTGCATGATGGCCATCTTCTCAGACATGCTGGAAAAAAGTATGAAGGTTTTCATGGATGATTTTTTTGTATTTGGAGACTCGTTCGACCACTGCTTAAAAAATCTGGAAAAGATGTTACAAAGGTGTGAAGATACCAACCTGGTACTCAATTGGGAGAAATGCCACTTCATGGTGCATGAATGTATTGTCATGGGACATCGGATTTCACAAAAGGGAATCAAGATAGACAAAGTAAAGATCGAGACAATTGAAAAACTACCTCCACCAACATCTGTTAAATGGATTCGTAGTTTCCTCGGACATGCAGGCTTTTACAGGAGATTTATCAAAGACTTCTCCAAGATTGCTAAACTCTGTGCAATCTTCTGGAGAAAGACATGCCTTTCAACTTCACCAAAGAATGCCACGAAGCTTTTGAGATCTTGAAAAAAAAGCTGGTCTCAGTCCCCATCATAGTAGCACCGGACTGGACCCTTCCATTTGAGGTGATGTGCGATGCTAGTGATTTTGTTGTAGGTGCAGTTTTGGGACAACGTAAAGATAAAATTTTCCATACCATTTACTACTCCAGTAGAACTCTGAATGAAGCTCAACTCAACTATACAACCATTGAAAAGGAGATGCTTCCAGTTGTGTTTGCTTTTGATAAATTCCACTCATATCTGCTGTGTCCCAAAGTGGTGGTCTACACAAATCATTCAGCAATCAAATACTTGATCACAAAGAAAGATGCCGAACCTAGATTGATCCGTTGGGTACTTATGCTGTAAGAATTTGACGTGGAGATCCGAGACAGGAAATGGATAAAAAATCAAGTGGTAGATCACTTATCAAGGCTCGAGAATGGAGAAACAGCTGGTAATGAACTGATAATCAAAGAAACTTTTCCAGATGAACAATTATTTGCCATGAAACAACAGGATGTCCCTTGGTATACTGACTATGTAAACTACATAGTATCGTGAAAATGGCCTTTGGAATGGACACATCAGCAACGAAAGAAGTTCTTAAAAGAAGTCAAACACTATGTCTTGGATGAGCCATACCTGTTCAAACGATGTGTTGATCAAATATTGAGATGTTGTGTTCCACATGATGAGGTCAATAGTGTCTTGTAGCATTGTCATTCATCACCATACGGTGGACACTTCAGCAGAAATAAAACTGCAGCCAAATTCCTATAATCAGGATTGTTCTAGTCCACTTTATTTAAAGATGCTCACTTATTTGCTCTTCAATGTGACAGGTGCCAGAGAACGGGAAATATATCGAGGAGAAATGAAGAACCTCTGCAAAACATTCTGGAAGTGGAGATATTTGATGTATGGGGGATTGATTTTATGAGACCCTTTGTTCCATCATTCGGAAACCTGTATATACTAGTTGTAGTAGACTTCATCTCCAAATGGGTTGAAGTAATAGCACTGCCATCAAATGATTCAAAAGTGGTGATAAAATTCCTTAAAAAGAATATTTTCACTCGCTTTAGAACACCTCGAGCAATTATCAGTGATGGTGGCACACATTTATGCAACAGATACTTTGATACACTCCTATCCAAATACGGAGTTACTCATAAAGTTTCCACTGCCTACCATCGGCAGTCAAATAAACAGCTTGAAGTTTCAAATAGGGAGATCAAAAGAATCTTGGAGAGAACCGTTGGATCAACAAGGATCGACTGGTCTACGAAACTAGATGACACATTATGGGCCTACCAGACAGCTTACAAAACACCCATTGGTATGTCCTTATATCGAATGGTGTTTGGGAAAGCGTGCCATCTTCCAGTAGAGCTTGAACACAAAGTATACTGGGCACTAAAGAAGTTAAATCTTTATCCACAAGTAACATGAGAGAAACGGCTCCACCAACTCAACGAATTAGATGAATTTCGCCTCCAAGCATATGAGAATGCCAGATTATACAAAGAAACGACCAAGAAATGGCATGATAAAAAAATAATACGCATACAACTAGAACCAAGGCAACATGAGTTGTATCATGACGTTGTCATTCTCAAACAGTTCCTGGTCAAGGTTTACTCTACTTGGTCAGTAAAGTAAACCCGTTGAGACCGGTACATGTCGTATACTAGAATATATGATTCCAATGGTTTCTCAATGAACCATCAGTCTTGGAGACTTGTATAGACGTGTAGGTGTTTATAGCGGATAAACACTGAACGACTCACCGAAGATTCTTAATGGATGGTACACCAACGTCAATAAGAATATTCTCGGGTTGAGTAGCACTTGTGATTCTTTGACTTGAGATACCACTGTGGGCGCATGAGACATCTTTCACACTTAGATGGCAGTCATGTCACCGATTTATTTAGATCAGACCTCCGCATGTTCGTTGGGTGTGGATAGATCTTCAGGGTGTCTTGTGTGTATCAAGATAGGATCCGTCAGTTATGTGTACAGAGCATAGGTAGTCCATATGATTAGCAATCATATAAAACCATGGGCCTGTGGTACACTTTAGAAGTCAGTTCTAAGTGTTCTTTTAGAGATTGCTAATAGAGACGTCGACGAGATTGTCCCTATAGAGATTAGACGTTTACATCTATATCTCTGGGATATATCCGGATACTTGTGACGGAGGAATTATACATTTGCCATGACCTCGACCTGTATGATTCAGCGAGTTTATCTGTGGTCGTCATAATTTACGGGTGGATAAATTATGGACACGAAATTGGATTTCGTGACGGATATGTCTGTTCTAGAGAGTCTCACTAATGAAATATACTTATAGAGCATTAGGGCAACGTTTATAAATAATATTGATTATTTATAAAGTCATTTAAAGGTTAAACGAAAAAAAATACATGCGATAGGACCTAAATGTCATTTCATAATTTTTTTGTGTATTTGTATTTAATGTTATATTTTATCAAATACACATTAATTAATTATCCAATTGAGATATTTGACTAATATCATAAATATATATGTATTTGTATATTTAATGTAAATATAATACATATATTTAATATATTTGTATTTAAATAATTAAATAATTATTTAATTGTTAAATGATTAAATTAATTAAAATATAAATATACTAAAGTTATGATAAATGTGAGATGACCTAAAGATGCTTTACTTGACTTTAGGGAATTCATTAAAGTGTTAATGATTTCAAAAGTGCAAGTGGACAAGTGGGCTTTAATAAAACAAATTGAAAAATATTTTGATATTTTTTTCTTTGTAATTTTCGGCCAAGGCTAAAATGTCTAAGGGTTAGATATTTTTCATTAACCAAAAATCTTATATAAAAACTCCATTGAAAGAAAAACAAAAGGAGCTTGAGGAAGAAGAATAACGATAAAAGAAAAATCAAAGATAACTTGGATTTAAGTAAGTATTTCCAACTAGCCATTAGAGAGGAAAATGTTCCTTTTGTTGTTGGCTTCATCTTGTGATCTTCTTATGTTTATCTATTCTTTATTCTTTGTATTTTTGGAGGATGGAAGTTTAAGGATAGGGTTGAGAATGTATAAAGATCATATAATGTTATTAATGTGTTTATAAGCATTCTTTTGATGGTTGGAGAAACTTGTTGCCATTCTAGAGTTATTGACCCACTATTAAATGACATAGATTTGTTTTATAGTTATTTCATTATGGTGAGGCTTGATTGGTGTGGAAGAAACTTGATTGAAGTGTTGGATTTAATTAATTTGGCCTAATTTATCCAATTTATTGAAATTGAAAAATTAGGATTTAAGACCACTTCCAAATTTGGGGATTTTCATTTATGTGGTGTATTTTGATGTGTATATGATGCATATAAAATATTGGGTCAATTGGATTTCATCTTAATGTGTTTTGAACACAAAAGGAACAAAATGCACAATATGGCCATGTTGGGAGGCTCACGGCATTGGGCAAATTTTTGGGGTTTCAAGTTGAAATTTGAAATTTGATATTTGATATGTATGACATGTTAAAATCATCTTAGAAACGATTTAGAATCATCCAAAATTGTTTCGAACAATTTAGGACTAAAATGAACAAAATGCAAAGTTTTGGGGCAATTGGTAATTACACAAAAATTTGATTTCTTGTGTAATATTTCATAATTTGATATTTGGGTAATTAAATAAATAAGTTTATTTAATTGATCCGAGAAAAAGTTTTGAAATCGGAAAATTTGATTTTCCACTGTTCCGCTGCGTTACCAAATTTTCGCCATAAAACCCCTTCAGTTTTAACACCTAGTGCCATAAAACCAACTGGTTTGGGAGTCACTGGCCCAAAGCTCGCTACATGGATCAAAGATGTTTCAAATTCTATATATATTATATATATATATATAATATATCTGAAGTCTGAGTAATTAAGTCCGTAGGGGTGTCTTAACACTTGGTGCCCTAAAGCCAATGGTTTTGGGAGCCACCGGCCCAAAGCTCGTTACATAGATTGAAGATATTGTATATAAAAAAAAATAAAAAATCAAGAAAAAAATAAGAAAAATTTATTCCATTGCTTAAAAAATGTGTGCATTCTCATAAAACTTTAGGACAAAAATATTACTCTCTTCTCAACTACACTCGTGACTATTGTGGGCAAAATGAGTTGATTAATATTTTGTTGACTGTGTATATGGAGGATGGTAAAAATAATCGGAGAATTTACTTATTCGGTAATTTAAAAAGAAACAAAACAACTATTGACTTGGATTAGAAGTTTAATCTGTTTAGTCACTAACTTCTTTATTCTCTTTTCTCTTGTCTTTTTACTTTTGTGTGCATTAGTTTTATTATCTTTTTACTTTTGTAAAATGTTTGTGGGTATCGTTGTTGTAAGCCCTCACGGGACTACAACTCGTCCACTAGGGACACCTAGGGGTTTAAAGGCTTATTGCATACGTTAAATGCAATCATGATCCCTACGAAAGTGGCTTAGTTTAATTTTAATTGTTTCTTGTATTTTATTGTTTTGCTCGAGGACTAGCAAAATGTTAGGATTTGGGGTGTGATGAGCGGAAAATATATCAATATTTACCGCCCCTTTTACATAATATTTTGTTTAGTTTCTCGGGTTTTATGAACGTTTTGATGTGTTTTAGTTTATTTTGCAGATAAAATAACATTGAGACTCAATGAAATCATTTAGGAAGAAATGTGGGTCAAATAAGGGCAAAACAAATTGGACTTGATATATTAATTTTGGAGATTGGAAACTTGAAAGGGCGTTCTAACGAAGTGCAGTTTCAGAAATTTTAATTTTGCGCAACTGTCGTATTTTGGGCATAACTTTTTGCTCTGATATCAGATGGAGCTGATTCAAGTTCCCGATTAAAGAAGACGCAAAGATCTACAACTGTGAAGAACAAACTAATTTCGAATTCGGAAGATTTCATGACCGACATTGATGAAACATCCGTAAGTATGTTATGTGTAATTATTAAAGTCATTTTCAAAGCAAAAAAAATAAAAAAAATAAAAAAATAAAAAAAAATAGTCAAGCTCCCACCAAACATGATAGCAATTACTAATGGATTTGGTGGAGCAATTAGTGGAGTAATTAATAATGGATTTTGTGGAGCAATTAGTGGAGCAATTAATAATGGATTTGGTGGAGGCAAAATTTTGCCTATAAATACCAAGCCATTTCAATTGTAAATTCATACTTTCTTCTTTGAAATTCCATAAGAATAACTAAGAAGATTGTATCTTGTTTGTTTATTTACAGTTTTCAGTAATTAATTTCCATTTTCGTACTTTCTTTTCTTTACTTTTAAGTTTTTACTTTCCGCAATATACTTTTACGCACAATACTTTCCTTTCTTTACTTTTTCAGATTTTACTTTTCAAGCAATGAGGAGGTAACTCCCCCTTACTGGGGTAAAAGATAAAGCTTTTATTATTACTATTTAGATTAATCTCCCCTAATTATAATATAATAACTATTTAAAATCTGATTTAACAAGGATACCACAATATTGGTCAGTTGGTAATTAATTATTAATTTGACTTAATCAGGATACCGCCTATATGGCTGTTTGGTAATTATCACGTAAAATTAATATATTATATTAAGGGAGATATCTAAAATAGTAGTAATAAAAGTGTATCTTTTTACCTCAGTATTTTCTTTATTGTACTTTTACTTTATTTACTTTCAGCATTTACTTTCCAGTAATTTACTTTCCAGTAATTTAATTTCCAGCATTTACTTTATGTCTTTTATTTATTTAATTTTTTACTACCTATAAATATTTGTCGTAACTAAGCCAGTTATCTGGGGTTGTGATGAAATCCAATATCACCGGTTTATAAGGTTTTAATTACAGTTTGGGTAATATAAAAGTTTATTTATTGAGCTTAATCCTAATGTTTTTTATTAACTGGCCATTAATAAAATTGAATTGGTAAAACTTAAAATGAACTTGGAAAATAGATTTAGTGTTAAATCTTAGCCTCATAGCCCACGATCTTCCTTGAGATAGATAACCATTTAATAGATTTCCTTAACAGGATAAGGATATACCTGTCGGGCAGGGTAGCCATAATGGAACTTAATCTTAATGAATTCCCATAAACTGATTTTAACATAAGAATATGATTAATTGGCACTACAAGAAAAAAGGCCTTTACTGACACTAAGGTTAGTGACACTAGGCTAAAAGTGTCAGAAACGACGTGTAAATGTGCCTATTTCCGTGTTTTTCACTTAAATATCAATAATTACTGACACTATGGTATCAGTGATTTTAGTGTCAGTAATTACTATTACCATAGTATCAGTAAGAAATAAAAAAAAAAACGCGTAGTCGTCTGGAGTCGAACCAACACCTCACGGAAGTGACGTTTTTCGCATATATTACTAAATCTCATGGCTTCTCATTTGCGAATCATTTACTGAACCAACTCTTGCCGAACCAACTCTTGTCGCACAATCATCATTTGCGAATCACTCACATGGCTTCTCATTTACCGAACCAACTCTTACAAATCCCTCAAATCCTCCATAGACAAGGCCTCCAAGAAACTCGAAACCATGAAAAGCGAAAGCCCAGTGAAAGAATCCGGCCGTGATTTGTCCTTATTCAAATTCAAATCCGGCCGTTGTGGCCCTTGTTCTTTTCATTGTTTTTGGGTTGTTGAATTCTCTGTTTGAATGGAAACTGGGAAAGTTGTTGCGAAATTACCCTTTAAGCCCTTTGGGATTGTGATGAAGATGAGTCAGAGGAGAGGAGTGGCTAGGGTTTTAGAATTTCTCTCATGCTTTGTTCAAGATTCACGAGGGGGGCTAGGGTTTGTAATTTCTGATTTTCTGTGTGTGCAGAACAAAGAAACAGAGGAGCTAGGGTTTTCAATTTCTATTTTGTCCAGGTACGACGCCTTTGGGACATTTGATCAAAATGGCCCCAAAACTCGCGTTTTTACAATTTCCACCCCCTAAAAATCACAATTTGATATGTTTTATCCCTATTTGCGATTTTGTTGCGTTTCAACCAGATTTTAATCCCTATGATCGTAAAAACGTACGATTCTACGTTTTTAAAAAGCTGTTTTTACAACCATGAGTAAGATAACTTGTGCTATCCTATGAGACTGGGTTTCAACATTTGAATTTATAGGGTCCAGGAGAATTTGCTTCGTGATCGTGGAGGAAATAATGATGCAAAGGATTTTGTAGAAAAGCAGCCGGTGAGTTAGACTTGGTTACTATTGCGTAATTACTGGTGGAAACTTGGAGTTGCCTTGTGAATGTGCTTATGATTTATTTTCTTCTAACATATATATTCCTTTTTCCTTTGCTCTTAATCTGTTGCAGCTACCAGAGGATGCTCAATTGCCAAAATCTGGGGGTGAGTGAATACAATTTGATTGAAACTAGACTGATGTATGATACTAATGTTCATGAGATGCCAATTTTCATAAATTGCATTTGTATTTTGAATTTTTGATTTTTTGACTTTGAAAATATCACTATTAATTTCTTAATCATCAGCATGTAATCTAATTTACACCTATTTGATTATGATTGTTTCTCCAGTAAGTTTATGGTGCTAACCACGTGCAATGTTTGATATAGATTCACAATCGTCACCAAACAGTGAGATGGATGGCACTGACAAAGTGGGACAATCTGCGAATGCAACTTCATATACGACATCTATTGTTTTATCTAAGGGTAATGAAAAGACAAGTTCCCATGGTGAACCATTGGAAGCTGCAGTATCTAGTAAAGCCCCTAGAGAATTACAATCTGTAAATCCTCGTGGAAGACCTGGTAGTTCTGCATCGTCTAATTCAGATCGTGCAGCTGCCACTCTAGCTTCTAATGCTCCTGGTTTATCTCCAAGCTCATCAGTGGGTTCTTTTTCTTCTGAAAAATCAACATTGAATCCCATGCCAAGGTGTGATTGATATTATGGGTGTTATATGATCATTTGACTTTACTGCTGTCACAAATACATTAAGATAGATGACTTAAGTGTTTATTCTTACTATACTCTCTTCCCGTGTTAAATATTTTTCTTCTCAATGTGTTAACATATTCTTCGTCTATGGGTTTCAGGAATTTAAATTCAATCCTAATGCAAAGAGTTTCATTCCCTCTCAAGTGCCTGCTAGGCCTCTATCTCCTGTTGGTGATAATGCCTTCTATCATCCACCAATGTGTCTGCCGTACCACATATGCATGGCTTGCCTGTTGGTTTTGGAGTAAGTAGTTGAATTTTTTTTCCCTTCAAGCCTTATTTTTCATGGTTTCATGTAAGGAGTGTGAATGGTTTTTTATTGGGATTAGTTTTTAACTTTGGATTAGTTTTTAACTTAAACCAATCAAATTCTCTTCTTATGATGTTTACTAATATGTTATGACTTTTATGCTTCCAAGATGGAAATTACATGCAGTCACCCCCAAACATATTATCATCCACATGGACCCCAGGTATGACGTGGCTTCAAATTTGTATCAGAGACTGCATGTTCTTTCTTACGACGACATTAATCAGGGGTACTTATGCTTGTATCATCTGATTAGACATTTATTACCCTTATCCATCTGATTGCAGTATGGACAGCAGATGCTTGTTGGCCAATCTAGACCAGTCTTTTACATGCCAAACTACCAGCCTGTAAGCAATTCTCATCATCTAAAGTTTTGTAATCTGTACTTTTCCAGCGAATGATGATTGCTTCCATAAGCATACACGAAATATCTCCTATTTGTCATTTGTTTTCTGAGGACTTCTATGCTTTATGGGTCACCGATTCCTTAAATCTTATAAACCTGCTTTTCCCTGTTTGATCAAAACCAGATCACCTTTTTTAAACTTGTTTTGTGTCTAAGCTGTTTTGAATATTGTTTTCTTGCATTATATTCCAAATTAATACATTTCTTTCATTTATCAATGATCGATGACTTCTTTGACACTGGTAAAACATTTATCCTCATTACATTGTTGTTTAGAGCAGCAGACTCACTTATTTTAGAAAGCAAATATTTTGAGATCAGCACTCAAAAACTCCTAGCTTGATATTTGAGTATGTGAACAGCACTGATTTCAAAGTCTTGTACCCCACATTGACTGATTATGACATACGCTGGAGCATTTGTTTGCTGATAAAATGAAAGGTAAGAAGGGATTTCGTGACAAGGTTTACTTTTACCTTGGTCTTTTTGACATTTCCTAGAACCATTGAAATCATAATGTCATTACTGCAAGGTTAGCGTGGTGATATTTTTTTTCCTGTGGTCGGATGATATATGCATTCTCTGCTGAATTTTACCATCCTGGCAAAGAGTATAATGTTCGTGTGGCTTCTAGGTAAAGTTTAAAAAATTACAAAAACAATGTTATTAACTTTTCATCTTCTTAACGATTTCATTCTTTTTATTCAAATTCAAGAATGTGTAAGATGAATCTGTGTAAACTATCTTGTACTGGTAAATGATGATGAACTTATTTTTCATTTTAAGAATTTTTTGACACAAACACTTGCAGACATTTGAAGTATTTGACATTGTGTGTCACATAATACTACCACAATTTTTTGTTAGATAATGTTGGGCATACAGTAAATTGTACTTGATTGCAGTTGGGATAAGTTTGTATCGGTTTTTGCTTTATCAATGCCCTCCAAATTTTTTCCCTTGCAACTGCTGCCAAACCAGTTCAGTTTGGACAATGCGTTAGAGTATACTCTGAGGAATGAAGCCGACATGATTGCTTGTAAAAGTGTGTAAATTGATGAATTCAAATGTAGGATTTTGGGCAATACTAGCCTCTGCCCTAGATGTTTCTCTTTATTTCTATGCTTTTTATTGTATGTTATTGATTTGTTTGTTTTGGTGATTATGTAGCGGTATGAAAGATACAACTTGTTATTATGGATGTCATTTGGTTTTTTATATGCATGCTCTTAGGTTGTTGGTATGGTTATTGTCAATAAGTGCTTTATGTGACAAAAATTAGATTAGGGTTATATTTTGTATTTATATTTTGTATTTTTATTTGGATGTATTTAATGTTTTTATTTATGAAGATATCGATTTTTTTTTTGGAAGTCCATCTAATTCTTAACATTTGGTTTATAATTTCAGATTTTGTGCCAGATATCATATTGTTGGGGGATTGTTGCAGGCTTCTCAACAAGTATCATGAATTTTGGTGGGGGCATGACATTTTGGTGGGACTTTAAGAGTAGTTTTTGAAATATATATATGTTAATTTAAAGATTGTCTATGGAGTTTTTGTATTCATCATGTGATACTGTTGAATTGATTAATACGATTAATCTATTATATTACGAATTTTATATAAATGTAATTTTTTAGTTCTTTATTTCATTGAGTTGGTATAATAATATATATATATATATATATATATATATATATATATTTTATGATTAATTTAATTACAAAACATAAGAAATATAATTGTGAAATAATACGATTTTTAAATTTTAAAAGATATTGACGGATATTGATACTATAGTAACAATAATTACTGACACTAAAAATCAAATATATGCGATATACTGATACTGCAGTAACAAAATTTACTGACACTATAGTATCACTAAATACTGATGTTATAGTGTCAATAATTTACTGACACTAAAATAGTGTGAGAGATTACCGATACCATAGTGTCAATAATTTTCTGATACTACAGTATTAACGTTTACTGACACTAGAAACTAGTGTCAGTGATTCTGGCTGCGGCAACACTGACACATTTATATAGTGTCAGTAAAACCCTTTACTGACACTAATTTAGTATCAGTAAAAGCCTTTTTTCTTGTAGTGTGGGTTATACTGGGTATTTGTGTTTGACCATCGGAAGATGCTTTTACATAATTTCGTATTCCAGGTTAATAAACCAATATATTACACAAACGTAAAATATCCACTTCATCTTTTAAAAAGATATTGGAAGGATTCACAACCCTGTATAGTTTTATAAATTTGAATTTTCTTCAATCTACTTTCAAGCAATTTATTTACTTGTTTTAATTTTAAAGTCACCACTCAATCAAACAATCAATCCATTAAATACTTGTAAACATTTAACTTCATAAATTGATAACAAATGGTTTTAAGTCCTCGTGGGATCTATACTTTTTATACTACTTGAACGATACGTGCGCTTGCGTTATACGCGTGTGATTACGCCTGTCAATGGTCGGTTGGTAATATCACGCAAAGTTTATATATTATAATAAGAGAGATATCTAAAATAGAAGTAATAAAAATGGATCCTCTAACCCCCCCAGCATTTTCTTTATTGTTTTATTTACGTTTTTAATTCCAGTATTTACTTTATGTCATTTACTTATTTAAGCTTTTACTAGCCTTAGATATGTGTCGTAACTAAACCTGTTATCTGGGGTTGTGATGAATTCCAATATCACCGGTTTATAAGAGGTTATTTTATAGTTTGGGTAATATAAAGGTTTATTTATTAAGTCTTAAGCTTAATGCTTCTTGTTAACTGGTCATTAATAAGATTGATGTGGTAAACTTAAAATAAACTTGACAAAGGAATTTTAGGTTTCAGCCTTAGACTTAATAGCCCACGATCTCCCTTAAGGATTAGATACCCCTTAATAGACTTCCTTCCATGATATACATATACATGTCGGGCGAGGGTAGCCGCAATTGAACTTAATCTTAATGGATTCGGGTAACTTGGTTAATATAGACATATGATTAATTAGGTTATACTGGGTATTTGTATTTGACCATCGACAGAGGCTTTTGTATAATTTCGTGTTCCAGGTTAATAAACCGATATATTGCACAAACATGAGATAACCACTTCATCTTTAAAAGATATTAGAAGGATTCACAACCTTAGATAGTTTTAATAATTTTATTTTACCTTTAATTCAATTTCGCACTATTTTATTTACTTGTTTTATTTTAAAGTCATCATCCAATCAAACAAAAAATCTATTAGATACTTGTAAACATTTGACTTCATAAATTAATAGTTTATGTATTAAGTTCTCATGGGATCGATACATATTATGCTACTTGAACGATACGTGCGCTTGCGTTATTCGTGTGTGCATACGGCGGTCACACACCTTAGCATTTTAGCATTTTGTAAGAATGTTGGAAATTCTAGAATTAGATCAACTGCTTTGTAAAATATGTAATAATAATAATAAAATAATAATAATAATATAATAATAATAATAATAATAATAATAATAAATTTTTGGATAAGTCACAACTCTCCAACACTCGAGTACCGCATTGTAATTATTTAAACGCGCAGTGGCTCCTAAGACCTAGCGTTGGAATTTGTAGGACTATAGTATATGTATCCCTCTTGCTACTCTTTCGTGGCCCACCAGACAATGTCTATTCCCATTTGTAAAAGCTTTATCTCTTCTGACAAGCGTGTTTAATTACTTATTAGTATCTTTTGAAACAGTTAAGATCGTTTGGAGTTTTGGGATACTACAAGAATTATACCATTTAACGTCGAATCATTTCGACGCCATAAGTGAAGGTTTCGACGCAAAAGACATTTAGCGTCGAAAAAATTAGACGCAAAAAATGGATGATAAAGTGTCGACGACAATCACTTTTAGCGTCGAAATAATTAAATGCGACGCTAAAAAATAGTATTCTGCGTCCAATTTTTTTCGACGCTAAAGTAAATTTTCCGACGCTATATGTTATATTTGGCGACGAAATAATTCGACGCAAAAATCCAAACTTTTAGCGTCGAAAAGTGTCGACGCTAAAGTATATAAAAAAGTATTATATGTAAGCTTACAGCAACCATTTTTTGTACTATTAGCGTCGAAATATTTGCTGCTAAAAGTGACCTTTAGCGTCGAAACTTGTCGACGCTAACGTATATTAAAAAAGTATTATATGTACGCTTACAACGGCCATTTTTGATACTATTAGCGTCGAAATATTCGACGCTAAAAGTAAAAAATTTATTTTTTTAAAAATTAGTAATTTACTTATTTTTTGGTCTAAAATATTTAATTTAGTTGAAAAAAAAATGTAATTAATAACAAAATGACGAAATATTATATTGAAATTTGTTTTAGAAAAAAGAAATATTATATTAAATCTATTTGTTCAAAATGTTTATAACAAAACCAAATATAAAATTAATTGCTACTGTGATGGGGGGACGCTCGAGCCCGATGCACCCTGACTCATTGAGGCCTCGAACATCTGACGGAAAACCTGCATTTGCTGTTCCAACTGCTCCATTTTCTTCTCGTGGTCCACCATCTTCTTCTCGTGGTCCACCGTGACCTGTTGTAGCTTCTCCTTAGTCTGCTGCAGCTCGTCTCGGGTGCTGGCTAGCTCGTCTTTGGTGGTGACTAACTCGTCTTGAAGAGAGACATTGTCCGAATTACCACTATTGCGTGCAGATGACGTTGGCTTCTTACGAGTGCCAAGGCCAACGTTGTAAGTTGTCTGATTCTTGAAAACCAATTGCGACAGCTGCTCATCTGGTATGGGGTCGGACCCTGTCTCTTGAGTTTGATGTTGGAGTTCCATCATTTAGTTCTGTTTCAAAAAATAAGTTAATATTAGAATTTGAGAAAAAAATTAACATATATAATATTAATTATTTTATTTTAAAAATTGAAACTTACATAGCAGCGTTCGGCTTCTTCATTTATCCATTTGTTCTTCTCATTGTAATGCGTCACACGAAAAAAATCTGGAAATGATTGCACCTCACCTGTGCTACTCTGTTATAAACAGAAAATAAATTCAATATTATTCCACATTAGTAAAAACAATTAACTGTTAAATTTTACGTTAGGATATATTTACCTTAGAATGTTCGGCACGATGTTGGATAAATGGCTTCGAACCTTCACGGTGGTTAAAACGCAAGTGACTTCGATTTTCCGCATTTGCGTGACATTTATCCTGGATTTACCAACATTGTAAGTACCGAAAACAAAACCAATTATAAACTTTCGTTTATTTCAAAATTTACCTCGTGTTTTTTGCTAGACCAAAGCTCACATAAGAATGTCCAATCTTGTTCCTCTATAAAATCAGGCTTGTGTTGTGGAGCATTTGAAGGTCCATGTTCGTCGAATATTGGTTTCAGGATTTTTGTTCTATAATCTTTATAACTTTTCCCCATGTGGTAGTCAAGATTGTTGGACATTCACTTTGGTCAGATCGAGATCGAACCATCCTACATGCAAATTCGAGTGAAAATAAGTATAAAATCAAAATGTTAAATAACAAACACTATCGAAAACTTACAAGAAGCGAGGGAATAGCTGGTTCATTTTCGTCTCCCACGGTATCTTTCTCCAAGATACGTAGTTTTGGGGAGCTTCATATCGAGCTATAGCTCCTATGGTTGTATTAAACGCTGAATTATGTTCTCCGACTTGAGTGTGTCCATCATCTGATATCTCTATCCGGATACGGCCGTGAGCCTTAACGTACTTAGCTAACCCCAGGCCACGGGTGCGTCCTCGACCCTTCACTGTACTGGACTCACCTGTGCTAGCAGATAATTCAGCAGGGCCAACTGGCCTTGCTGATGTAGATGGAGTCGCGTTAGCCCGTTTGCGATTGCCCGGTGCCATCTGCAAAAACCCGTCGCATTAGCATCATCAATTTCATCGTCATCATCAAAGTAGCATCATCATCAAATTAAGATTCATCATCAACAACCATCATCATTATGAAAGCATCTCGTTTTAGTTGAATTGTAAAATCCATGACCAAAACTTTTATATCACAAGTCTAAGAACATTATAGAAGCTAATAACTACTTTGATTGTGTAATCATCTTTTAGAGATTATACAATTATTATACAATCACATTATTGATATTTGAATTGTAAAATCACCCTCAAGCTGGAGCATACATATCAGATGCACTCATTCACCAAATTTATTACGTATGAAATCAATATGAGTACTTAGAGAGATTACACAATTGGAGCATACATATACATATTTGCTGCTGTTCTTGGCCAGAACAGCAGCAAATGCTGCTGTTCTTGCTTGGCAACATCATCATCATCTCAAACTTGCACCAACTGTAAGTACTACTCTATAAAATTCATCATCAACATAAAAAAAAAAAAACACTCTATGAACTTCATCAAATTCATCCTCAATTTCATCAATCTCATCCTCAATATCATCAATCTCATCCTCAATTTCATCAAATTCATCCTCATCAACAAATTTAAAACAACAAATGAGACTTACCTGTAATTTTCCTTCGTTCTTCATTGTTGGAGAATCGAATAGGAGAGGGAGAATCGAGTTTTTGCTTTGAGCTGAGGAAGAAGAGAAGCACTGGTTTTAGGGATTTAAACGACATTTAGCGTAGAATTAATTGACTTTTAGCGTCGAAGTCTTCGACGCCAAATATTAGACTGCTAATGAAAAAATTAGGGTTATTTTTCCGGGAATTTAATTTTTATTTAGCGTCGAAATACAATAGTCGACGCTAAATGTAAGACATTTAGCGTCGAAATAAAATAATCGACGCTAAATGTCTTACATTTAGCGGCGAAAAATAATCGACGCTAAATGTCTTACATTTAGCGTCGACTATTGTATTTCGATGCTAGATGTCTTACATTTAGCGTCGACCATTGTATTTCGACGCTAAATGTCTACCATTAAAAATAATAATAAAAACAAATATATCATAGTTATACTATAAATAATTACGTTAATATTCACAACCATATCTAAAGAGTAATTAAAATCAACAACCATACATTATAATCCATAAAATTATTCATCAATCACAAAATACTGTAACTTCATAATTAATCACTATTATCGTCGGTATTTGAGGATTTATGACTGGAATCGAAGTCATCTTCACTGTCAAATTGTTCTTCACTTGGCTACTTCAACGCTCACTTCAGAATGAGGAATTAGCTCAACGTCTGTACTAGCTCGAGTTAATGTGATATTTTCAGGAACGTTGACAGTTGGACCAAAACATATTTGTTCAGGAACTTCAAAATTGCCGGAGACTTCTTGTGTTTCATCTGATATGTCAACTCTATCTTTCTCCTGCATGTCCCAAATGGCCCTATGTTGTAACTTTTCTACCACCATCCATCCAGTTCCTAACTTAGGATCAGGTATATATATCACTGAACGTGCTTGCGTACAAAAAATGTATGGATCATTCTTGTACCAACAACGTTGAACATTAATTGACGTGAGATGATTACTAACTTGAATTCTACTCTTTCTGGCATTTGTGTCAAACCACTTACATTGGAATAGCACAATATATCGTCTGGGTCGATATATCAACTCAATGACCGATTAAAATACGCCATAGAAGTCAATTACATCTGAGCCGTGTTCTCCTTGGACTACAATTCCAGAATTTTGAGTCACATGAGTAACATCTCGCTGTTCAGTATGAAATCTAACTCCGTTGACAATACATCCACTGTACTCATAAGCCTGCTTTTGAGGCCCATAAGCCAAAGAAACCAACGAGGATTGCGAGTCCAATTGACCATTTTGCACTTGATTGTTAATCTGACAATGAAATATATGTGTTAATATAACAAACTGAAATGTCTAATGTTAGGATCAAAATAAATATAAAATATTCTAACTTACAGTTGTCTCAAACCATTTAGGAAATTCTTTTCTGTGGGTTTCATCAACATTATGGTCACCATCATATTGTAGCATTGTTAGATGTTGCCTACAATAAATTATCACGGTTAATGTATGGCAAAAATACAGTAATGATGCACCAGAAAAACTTACGTTAAATACGGTTGCACTTCATCACAATTACTCAATATAAACCAATGCGCACGTTGAACTTCCTGAAGGGTTAGTAATTTGACACCTACTGCCCCAAATGGTCTGCAATTTTGACGGAACACTGTGATCTTTTGGTTATTACTTGCATCTCCATCATAGTTTCGTGGCCGACGATTAAAATGAGTTTCAATATTCTGCATGTACATCGAACAAAATGTTAATGCTTCACTTATTATAACAGCTTCAGCTATTGAACCTTCAGGGCGTGCCTTATTTTTCACATATTGTTTGTAATCTCCCAAAGCTCTGCAGATATGACAACAAGTTTGCATTAAGACTAAATTCTATGCACATAAAAACGGTTACAAATTTTCTTATATAAAACTGTATATTATATATATATAGTACCTCTCAATGGGATACATCCATCTGTAATGGACAGGACCTCCCTTTCTAGCTTCAGCCGATAAATGCACAGCCAGATGTACCATGACATCAAAGAAAGCGGGTGGCAAAATTCGCTCCAGCTTGCATAGGATTATCACGATTCCTCGCTCAAGGTCGTCAATAACATATGTGCTTAATGTCCTCTGACATAATTGTTTAAAGAAGCCACATAGATCAAGTACGACGTCGCATACATTCGGGGGGAGATAAGGTCGAATGCCAACAGGAAGGAGAATCTCGAGCAGCACATGACAATCGTGACTCTTTAATCCCGTTATTGTATCATCTCTGACCGAACGCCCAATATTGGATGCATAATTATCAGGGAATTTAACCATTTCAGCCAATCACAGAATGATTTTCTCTCCGATTGATTGAGCACATAACTAGCAGGAGGCTTAATAAAACCTCGAGAGGCGACTTGTAAATGCAATTCACTGCGAATTCTAAGATCTTGTAGGTCCAATCTAGCATTTACAGTGTCTTTTGTCTTACCCGGAATATTGAATGTGTACCTACTAAACTCTCACAAATATTTTTCTCTATATGCATTACATCCAAATTATGTCGCAAACTCAGAGTCCCCCAATATTCTAACTCAAAGAAAATACTCTTTCCTGTCCAATTCAACTCTTCAGGTAACCGTTTTCGATTTTTATCTCTATTATTAGGATGTTTACCTGGTGTGCTGTCTCTGAGATGTTGATGTTGGCAAAGTATGTCAAATGCAGACAATCGACTGGGCATACTCTGAGGTTCATGTTGCCCGTTAAATAATTTACTCATCCGCCAAGGATGACTCGACTCAAGAAATCTCTTGTGCCCCGTGTATCCGATTTTATTCCGTAATCGTTGCGAATGTGTATGACCCGCACAAACTGGACATGCCATGTATCCCTTAGTGCTCCATCCAGATAATGAACCATAGGCTGGAAAATCATTAATGGTCCATAATAATGCGGCATGCATCTGAAAATACTGCTCTGAAGCTGCATCATAGGTATGCACACCCACATTCCATAATGTTTGTAACTCTCGATCAATGGTCTCAAGTAAATATTTATATCTTTACCAGGTGAACGTGGACCAGGGATAAGCAATGACATAAACATGAAGGGATCCTTCATACATTTCCATGGAGGTAAGTTATATGGAATGACAATAACGGGCCAGATGCTATAAGAGTTGTACATATTCCCAAATGGGTTAAAACCATCAGAGGCAAGACCTAACCTGACATTACGGGGGTCCTCAGCGAAACGGGGGTACATGTCATCAAATTCCTTCCATTTGGTTCCGTCCGCAGGATGTCTAAGTATGCCCTCCGCACCGATCCTCTTTTCATGATGCCACATCATATCAGTCGCTGTGTGTCGGGACATGAAAAATCTCTTCAGCCTGGGCGTTAAAGGGAAATATCGCAATATCTTTTGAGGCACTTTCTTCCCCATACCACGGACTTTGTACCGACTTTCACCACATATCGGACAATGTTCAAGTGATTCATACTCGGCACGAAATAATACATAATCAAACTTACAAGCATGAATGGATTCATACCCCATTCCCAGATCACGCAACATTTTCTTTGCCTCGTAGTACGACTTAGGCAATTCGCTTCCAACCGGTAACATTTGGGTCAGTAACTCTAACATCATATCGATACTTTTGTTGATCATTCTGTTGATCACTTTAATGTGTAATAATTTCACAACGAAATTCAAGATCGACATTCCAGCACATTTGAATGGAATTTTTTTTGCCTCATCAAGTAGGTCACTAAATAAATTTTGATCATTTTCACTTAATACTGGCATGTCACCACTAACACTACGACCAAGTTGTGGACCTTGTAAGTCATGCAAAATATCGGTGATCTCATCGTTTGCAGGTTGATTGTAACTACTGCTCCCTTCGCCGGAATCAATAAACCGTGACTGAGAATGATACTGCTCACCGTGATAAATCCACGTACGGTAAGTTGGTGATATTCCTGGCATGTATAAATGATTATGAACTTCATCTAACCGCTTCCTTTTCCTATTCAAACAATTTGCACATGGACAACGAACACAACCTTCTGCATCAATGTGTTGCTTTGCGACTTCTTCATAAACTCAGACACTCCATTACGATATTCAACACTCAATCTATCCAGAGAGCTCATCCAATTTCTATCCATTTCAGCAGAATACCTAAATATAATAATATAATTATTAGATATCATTTTACAGTAATCAACATTACTAATTCATTAATACTTTATTTAAGCATATATATATATATATATATATATATATTTTTGGTTGATAAATTAAATAGTTTACAAAAAAATTATATTTTATTAATTAATATACTTACTCTACATATATGAATCATAAATCACTAACAAACAACATATAAACAACATATATAATCATAAAAATTGAAAAAAATAAAGAAATATGAAAGAAGAATTACCTTATCGGAAATTGATTACAATTTTATTGAAAATTTTTAGGAGAGATGTGAGGCTGTAGAGGAGAAATTCTCAGATTTCAGAGGATGAAAATGAAGAGAATGAGAGAAAAAACAGAGGGGGAGAAGGGTTGGTGGCAATCTGCATTTTAATCTATCTTTAGCGTCGAATATTCAAATTCGACGCTAATTGTTGCCGTTTTTAGCGTCGAAACGGTTTTGTCGACGCTAAATATCAAAAATTAGCGTCGAATTTAATTTAGACGCTAAAGAATCAAGGATTTGTCGGTGGAAACTTCATAAACCTTTAGCGACGCTATATATTCGACGCTAAAAGTATATTTTTGGCGTCGACTCCGTTTTTTGACGCTAAAAGTGTAATATTTGGCGCCAAAAATTATTGCAATAATAGAATTATTCAGCGTCGAATATTATTCGACGCTAAAGTACTGATTTTAGCGTCGAAAAAAGTTTTCGACGCTAAAAAAATTAATATTCGGCGTCGAAGTTTTATTCCGTCACTAAAAATATGACATATAGCGTCGAAACTGATATTCGACGCTAAAACTCACTTTTAGTGTCGAATACTGTTTCGACGCTAAATATTTGGACGCTAAAAGCCATAATTCTTGTAGTATTGATAGTCCCACAGCAAGACCATAAGAGTTGTAGATACTATTTTTGAGAAATGGTGAAACAAATGACCTAGCGACATCATAGGGTGACGATAGTAAGCCGTTTAGAAAGTAAATTCAAACTCTCGCCCATTCAATTTGAGATGACTAGTCGTAAATTTCCTTCGATGTTTTTCTTTCCGCTTCCTTTGTGGTGTTTAGTTTGACATAATCAGCAAATGAGGAAAACAAGTCAAGGATTCTTTACCGGTCCGTAGGTTGTTATTTAGATATAGAAAAATGCATTGAGTATTTCCTATTAGCAATACTTCGATTAGATTAAATAAATGGTAGAATGAATACCCGAGACCTATTATACAAAGAAAAGCTAAGCATACTCAAATAGTTTTTCCTAATGAAAGGAAAAAAAATTAATGTTAAATCGTTATTTTAGGGTAAAATGAAACTACAAATTAATAGAATACTTCACTGGGTAGTTGGTGTTTTTAGGGTTTTGATTATTGAGCTAGCATTAAGTTTTGATTTTGGTTCACTATAGTGATCCAATTCTAGTGATAAACTGTGTGATCGCTGTTGAAACATGAAAGGGTTCTAATTGCCTTGATTAATTAGTGACAAGGCTTCCTGAGGTTTTGATAATTTAATTAGAACGATGTAGTCTAAAAGACAACGAGATTACATGATGATGCTTACATCGTCTAGATTACAGATTCAACTAGAAGAAGGAAATTAATCAATGACCCTGATCAGCTTTCACACTGTGATGCCTCATATAAGGCTCATAGGAGTTTGAGTCCACGTAAAGTAGATGGTTCTCGGAGGTTTTTGGATGGTCATTAAATAAGTAAATCAATTGAAAGAAGGGATTACTGATTTCGTTTGGGTGGACGAAGGTCTGAAGGAGTTCAATCAAAATCTCCCTAATATGTGTCATCTCATAGAATAGATCTATTTGAAGATGGAGTTACGCATAGGAAATATAAGTATTCTGTAGATGGAGAGGGGTTATGGCGAAAACAAAGTTGTGGATATTGCAGTCGTGGAGTATTGAATCAGAAATCCATTCCACTGGAAAAAAGAGCAGCACGTATACCATTTAAAGGACAAGCTACTAGTACAGTAATCCTACGGGGAAAGTGAGAAACCTATCTATAAATGGAGAGATATTCTTTACACAACAATGTTAATTTCTCATTCCAATGATATCTTGAGCATTTCTCAGTATAAGGACCTAGTTAGCGCCTCTGCAATAGCACCAATGAGTGAGTTGTGTTTCAAGGGGATAAGAGTGAAGCCTCAAATAATTTGATCTCCGAACAAACTGCTTGTAAGATGCTTCGGAAGAGTACTTGGCGTATTTGTATTGTCGTTTCTCAAGGAACTCTGTTAATTTCGATCGCTCCATGTCGACTGACGCTTGTCGAATTGAAAGAATTGAAGATGAGGCTATAGGATCTCCGAGTTAAAGGATTTATTCAGCCCAATACTTCTCCTTAGGATGACCCTGTGTTGCTTTTCGGGAAGAAAGACGGAACGCTCTGGTTAAGCATTATCTATCGACAATCGAATAAGACTCATATCAAGAATAAGTATCCATATTTGTGAATTGATGACTTGTTCGATCAGTTGCAAGGTGTTGTGATAAAAACACACACAATAGAGGAGAAATGAGAGAAAACTCTTCTTTTATTACACAACTAAAAGAATTACAAAGCTTAAAACCAAGCTTTACAAAAAAAACTCTCAAACACTCTTTACTCTCTATTATGCTTACTCTCTGTATTTGGGATGCATTTCTAATGGCTATAGGGCTCCTTTTATAGTTGTCAAAATGTGTGCTACAGTGGCACATGTTTTGGCAACACGTTTTGCCAACCCAACGCGTTACGCATTGCATGAGAGCTGGCTGCCATCATTTGCAGCTGGCATGCATTTGCATGCTGTCATGCATGCAAATGCATGCTGGACTCCAACAAATCTCCCATTCGGTGAAGATTTGCCCTAAAATCTGAGCCGACCATCAATCACCCAACTCGATCCTCAAAGGAACCACCTCTGGATGCATCTGTATGCCTGCCTACGTACCCTGAGTTGGGATCAAGCCAATCATAGTTCTTTATATCTCCATACTTTGATTATATGGAGAGTTTTGTCATCCCGGCTATGGCACGACAGATTTCAAGCTTCTCATTCGGTAAAACTTTTGTAAACATATCGGCACCATTGTCGTCAGTGTGAATCTTTCTGAGTTCTAACAGCTTTGAACTCAGGACATCTCGTATCCAGTGATATCTCACATCCATATGTTTTGACCTTGAATGAAAAGTAGAATTTTTAACAAGATAGATAACACTCTGGCTATCACAATACAAAGTGTACTTCTCTTGCTTGATGTCACATCCCGGTATTTCTGAGCATGTGATGGTAAGGAGACGGCTTAGCTATCACCCGAACCCCTGATAAACACTGCTAGTTGTACTGAAATGACTGACTTACAACACACAATCATATATTTATATACACACACACATATCATAAACCTGAAAACTCATCTATTTCATATCACAAAACTGTACACACATAAAATAACTGACATAATATTCTATACATATACATGGCCTTATAGCCTATCTTGACATCATCTGACACTGACGACATGACTCAACTCTGAACTGATGCCCGAGGTGTGTAATGACTGCCGATGGGTCCCGTCTCCCCCAAGCAATTCCTGAACCTATGGCCTGCAAAACAACTGGAAAGTGGGGTGGGTCAAGTCTTTTGAAAGACCTGGAGAGTGAATACTGGAGGGCCAATAAAATAGTATGAAGTGAAATACATAATTAAATTGAAATATAGTATAAGAGAGTGTTAAAGTACTGAATTATGACAACATAAATATTAAGCTGAGAATCCAATGCGGTAATTCAAATCTGGATACATGACATAAAGATCTGGAACTTAATCTAATTGATAACTAGATACATGACTGAACCTGACTTTACTATTCTGAGTCGTTGCCCTGAACCTGACCTGGAGCTGTCATAGACTAAATGATATGATTTATGTCATAGCTTAAATGTTGTATGGTGACTCGAATCTGCAAGAACTATATTGAGCTGTCTGAACTGAGAACTAACTATTGACATCCTAATCTGCTAACATGAGCTGAATCGACGTGCTCTGACTTGAAACTATGTGAACTAAACCTGATTCTGAAATCTACATGACCTATACTGGATCTACTTACAATGAAAGCCGCCTACTGAACATGACTTAATCCTAACTGAGGGTGCATGAGTTAACTTGAATATCTAATCCGAACATACATATGTCCTAGATGTATAAGCTGGATAGGTTGGAACTGCGTCTAGCTACTTGAACTGGAATGCAGGTCTAACTACCTGAACTGTGAATAGATAGACCTAAAAATTGAACCAGACATGCATAGACTGATTTGATTATTTGGCCTAGAATCTATGATTTGATTATCAAGCTTGGAATGCATGGTCTGATCTGAATATTTAATTTAATGCATCAGTTACATTGAACTATCTGAACTACAGATGCATGAGATAATTTGTTGGCTGCGTGAACTGAAAATTGCATGTAGTTGGGTTATCTAAGAACAATCTAGGATCAACTAAGCATTAAATCATGTGAATACGCAAAGTAAAGTAGCGGAAAATACTTACAATGGTCGGTTGAGTGGATGTAGGAGATAACAAAAATTTTGCCTCCATTGAAGTTGCTCCAAGCTCCTCTCTTTGATGTATATTGAGCTTCCAAGCTTCTTGTTGAATTCCAAGCTCATGGGAGTAGTTTCCCTATCATCTTTGTATGATTCCTTAAGTGCTAGCTTAGGATGAATTTTGCAACAAAACTCTTCCTTATCTTCTTTGTAACTCACGGCAATGATGAGAAAATGAGAGGGAGAGTCACGCCCAAGTGGTGAGGAGGAGAGAATTGAAAAGTGTGAAGTGTAAAATGATTTTCCAAAAATCAAAACCATATACCAAAAAATCAAATTTAGGTATAGGTCAATCACCTTTCACATTAGTGTGTTAAACAAGTCACCAACAACCCAACCACTTCCATCAACCAAAAAGGTGAGAGATAGACTAGGTGATGTGACTTGTGTGGGCCCCACTTGAATTCAAAATTCGAGTGGGTCTGCCAACACGTTCCGGGCTCGGATTCGTTAATTCCAAATTAACGAATTTTCCGTTGCGACTTAATTAAATCAAATTTAATTAAATAATTATGCCTAACAAAATCACTATTAAACTCGATCGCGAATTAATTCGTTCGCCCGAATTAAAATCTAATTTTAATTCCGTTAAAAATCTAACTTCATTTAATATATCGAATATATTATTTTAATCGATTAATTCCGAATTAATCGTTCTCTCTCTATTAATTGAATTTTATCCCAGATAAAATTCTCTGTAATTAATCATAGATTAATTTTCTCTCTCTTCTAATTAATCCCAGATTAATTATGTTCGTGTCATGAGATCCCTGGATATGTTGGCAGTAAATCCGATCGTCGGACTATCCGAACACGTGCGTACCCGGTACCACATTCTTACCGATTTACAAGACATGGTTGGCTTCTAGCAAAGCACCGTGCCTACCCAATTCTCCAGAAATATTCTTTTAAGGAATATGTAATCTATGTCAGGCGTAGTATACGTAGTATTGCGTATTGTGATCCAGTATCGAATGTCACACGCTAGGTCTGGGGCTGGAATTGTGTCTGCCCCGTACGAAGCATATATCGGATCTCTGGTAACTAGTCTCTAGAATCGGATAATCATGACCTAGTCATATTATCCCGATAACTGCAGTACTAAAGAGTACTAGTTCTGTATCCTACATGATCATCATCTCCATATGACTGAAGTGATACTTCCATCTTGACATCACACCCAATACACTACGATTCTCAATATACCCAGAAGAGGCGTACACAGAACCTGTTAAAGCCCTGGACGACCAAAACCAAAGTATACTGATTGTCGCAAGTATTAGTGATGCAAGTCTCACGTTAAGACCAAATACACCTACCCTGATTTGGATTCCCATAGACACATAGTCATACAACCAATGGGATTCCGAGGGGTCTATCCAGAGCGAAGCTGTTTCCGTACCATCGGTAAACACAACCTCCTATCACACTTGCATAAGTATCCAATACTTTAATATATGAGAACTACGCCGTTATGCTCCCACAGTGCGCACAAATGTAATACCAGTCTATTCTGCATTATCGATGTCCAGTCTCGATAATACTACGACTAAGGAATTTTACAGATCCAAAATTGCTTCTTTTGCTGCCTCAGCTGCAACAATATTCTACTTTTGTTGTTTATTCGACAATACTATCTTGCTTGGAAGCTTTCCAGCTCACTGTTCCGTTATTCAAACTATATAGTACCCTTATTATGACTTATAGTCGTTTTTATTGGTTAGGAAACTTGCAACGATGAACTAAGTCACTTCAAGTTCTCTTTCTCCATGTAAAAGAAAACATCCTTAGTTCGTCCAAGATACTTATAGATGGTCTTAACATCAATCCAGTGACCATCACCTGGATCGGCCCGATTGTGACTCTATATGCTCAAAGCCTATGAGACACCAGGTCACTTATATCTTTTCAATGTACGAGTTCTCAGAGAGTGCCAACAACTTTAGATCTATCCCAGTAGATCCTTATTCCTAAAATAAAGGTTGTCTCTCCCAATTATTCTATGGAGAATTTTCATGAAAGCCAAGCTTTCACCGATTGTATTATGGGAATGTCATTTCCAATAAATGATATGTCATCATTATATAGGACAATCATTGTCAGTGCGCTCCTACTATCCTTCTTATATACACAAGAATTATATTCGTTTTGAATTAAATCATATACCATTATGATCTTATCAAAACATTAGTTCCAAGAACGTAATGCTTGCTTCAATTCATAAATGGATCGATTTAACTTGCAATCCTAATTTTCACGTTTTGGTACGACAAAACCGTCAGGATGTTGTAAACATCCTCCAAAAGGTTTCCTTTTAAGGAAAGCGGTTTTGACGTTCAGCTGCAATATTTCATAAATGAAACATGCAGCATTAGCAAGCATTATCCAAATGGATTTAATCATGGCAACTGATTAAGGTTTTCGTCGTAATCGACACTATGTTGATGACGATACCTTTTCGCTACAAGCCTAGCTTTGTAGATTTATATGTTGCCATCCATGTATGTCTTCCTTGAAGACACATTTAGTACTAACAGGCACAATGCCTTCAAGTACATCAACTAGTGTCCAAACTTGGTTGTATACATGGAATCCATTTCGGACTTCATGGCACTTTGCCATAATAGGGAGTCGATACCTTGTATCACTTCCTCATTCGTAGCCGGTTCGTGTTCCTCAATAAGATTGACATCTTTACGAGGTGAGATCAGAAACCCATACCTCCCAGGTTGTTTTCTGACTCTCTCCGACTTGTGCGGTTCTTGTGTATTTGAAGATTGTGGTACAGTTTCACCCCTGATGAACTGTTTGTCATCCGTTAAAGAATCAGTTCCTGGAACAGTATTACTCCGATTTTCATCGAGTTTTACTTTCCTCCCACTTACCACTGTATATAGGTATTCCTCTTAGGAAAACCGCATGGAGAGCAACAATTATATTGTTCTCTTGTGAGTTGTATAAGTACTATACTTTGGTTTTCCTAGGAAAACCTACAAATTAGGCACTTATCAGATTTGGGTTATAGTTTGGTATCATCCAAACGTATGCCCAGCATACCCAAATCTTCAGGAATGAGAAAACCCGATTTCTTTCCTGTTCATATCTAATATGAAGTCTGTCCAACAGATTTTCATGGAACCTTATTCAAAATAAGTATTGCACTGTTTAATGCGTATCCCTAGAAGGAAAATGGTAGCTCAGAGCGACTCATCATTAACCTTACCATGTCCAACAAAGTTCGGTTTCTCTATTCGGACACACCATCAAATTGAGGTGTTTCGGGAGGAGTCCACTGTGAAAGAATACTATACTCTTTCATAATAATCGAGAAACTTATTGCTTAAGTATTTCCACCACGGTCCAATCATGATGTTTTAATACTTTTACCGGTCTGTCTTCTAACTTCGTGTCGAAACTCTTTGAATTACTCAAAAGTTCCTGACTTGTGTTTCATAATAATCACATAACCATAACGCGATGCCACATCCGTAAAGGTTGTGAAGTATTCATATCCACCTCTAGCCTAGCTAGACATGGGCTCACTTACGTCACTATGAACAAGGGCTAACAGATCGGTGGCACTTACACTTTTACCAAGTAAAAGGTATTTTAGGCACTTTGCCCAATAAACTAGATTCGTAGACATCATTTGAATTAAAATCAAATCTGTCCTAGTACCCACTCTTCGAAAGTGTGGATATACGAATCTTGTTAATGTGTCCCAGACAGCAATGCCACAAATAAGTCTCATCTGATTAATTTAGTTTGAGCTATTTGTTTGTTATGCTATATGAATGAGATTAATTTATATTCTAAATATAATACTGTTATTCACATCTAATGTGTATATCTCAATATCATCTTTATAAACAAAACACTTAGTGTTCTGGAATATAAACGTATACCCGCAACGGGTTAAACTTAGATATAGAGATAATGTTTCTAGTCAAACTAGGTACATTATAACAGTTTCCTAATTTAAGTATATGCCCAAAGGCTAGTTCCTAAACTTAGGTTTCTACGGTTAAAACAGCGACTCTCGTCCCATATCTGACTCGTAGATGGATCTCATCTGAAGTCAGTATCCTGCTTATCAGCAGATCCCGCACATCAATACATATATCTATGTACCACATCCAGTATCTAAAATCCAATTTTAAAACCAGTAGTGAACATTTTTATGACAAACATCCTTAATTTTGACGACGGAATTAAAGAGTCATTGCGGTAAGCATAACAGATTGAGCACTAAATTTATCATCACCATAAGTCTTCCAAAACTCATGCTCCACTATTCGCTCAACTCCGGGCTTAGGCCCGAGAGGTTGCTTTATCAAATAGAATAACTTCTCATTTCCCAGGACTATCTTGAGGTTCTATTCCCAATCTAAAAATTAAAGCCGTTTAATGACATTTTCACCCAGGATTATGTTCTAAACGCTAATCTTTCAGTTATCTTGATTCCAATAGTCCAACTATCCAATCAATGATTTCGGGTACAATTGATTATAATGATTACTATAGTCTAACTATATAATCAACTATAATTTGATTGGTTATAATTCAAATATATACTGATTACTATAATCCAATTATATAATCAACTATAAATGAAGTAGTTTGAATACAGTCCAACTGTTTAATTTAAAACAACAATAAAATATTAGTCCAACTAATATATATTTAAATAATGACGAAAAAAATGAAATGAGCGCGTATTGGAAAGTATCTAAACGAAATTGCAAATTTAATACTTGCCTCACACTATTTTTCGGCGAGCCTCTAACCATATGTGGAGTACTCGGGAAACCTAGTTTCCTAGTGGGCTAGGATCCCGTTAAATAACACACAACCTTGACTTTAGCCAACAAATTGTATGATACTTAACTAGGTAGATCTTCTAGGATCAATTGGATCCCATCCAATTCCTAGATTCAGTAGGTGGACATCCAAGTCCGAAACATATATCCAATATATGCCAATATATCCAATATATTCCCTAACCTTTTTTCCTCTGAATCAACTAAGCCTTGGCTTTGGCACAACAAGCTTAATGATTCCAGTTAAGCGGGACCCATTGACTTTGGAAAGCTTCGTAATCGATGTCGATGGACAATAAATGATCTTGACTTTGGCCAACAAATCACAACTTGGAAAAGACATGCGATATGGAACAAAGCCTTCATTATTCAAACATATCCGCGATGGACAGAGGTTTTGACTTTGGCCAACAAACCAGTGCCAATCTTGGATATTGAGAGAGAATCGCTCAATGGAAGGAAATCGCTTAATATTTGTTGAGGGTTTTTCTCGTAATTGGCAACCAATTAATTATCTTTAATTAGGTCTCATCATACACCCTTAAACATGCATTCTAAAAGCATAATAAGGCGCGATAAATAAATTAATAACGATATATGGATGGATATATGATACAATTTGTTCCTAGAACAAATATCTCCATTTCCTCTCTCCCGTCAGCACTATTCTTACTTCTACCCAATTACATAACACTTCTAAAGAAACCTCATTTACATTGAGGGGAATAGGTGAGAAGAGAATTACAAAGAATCGAGAGATAAAGGCTGGACACGCAGGTCCAATTTAATAAATTCTAAATTTATTACAACAATTTCCAAAATTGCCCGCACCCATCTAATATCCATCTGATATACATTATTCATATATCACATCCATGTATTCACACAAAGCATGTTATCAATCAATCTAATCCATTAATTAATCTTTAATTAATGACCATCCAATGTTCAAACAACGATTTGATTTGCGCGAATCCAACTCGTTTAAGAATAAGTACTCAAAGTACGAATTCTTGAATTATATCAAACTACAATATTAAATCCAATTTAATTTGTATTCAATACTAATTCTTTATTTAATTCCAAATTAAATAATTACACTTTTTAATGTGCCTTTGCGACTTAGATTCTAATCTAATCTTAATGGGTCTCAAAGCCCATTAACATCCAATGTCAATTTAATTAAAGTCCAATGGGCTTTTAATTAATTCATAAGGCATGGGCTTTGGCAACCAAAGCCCAATAAGAAATCACCCTATGCCAAAAATCAATTTAGGCCCATTAGGCCCAATTAAAATTTAAAGGCTCATTTATTATATTTGGACTTTATGGAAATAGTTTTAGGCCCAATTGGATCCAACCAATTATCCTAAACCATACTTGGCACAACCAAGCCCATTAAGCCCAAATACAACATTTTTAGCCCAATTCCAAATTAAGCCCAATTAATTAAATTCTAATATTCCAAATTTCACAATTTAATTAATTAAAGTGT
Organism: Zanthoxylum bungeanum; assembly: GCA_019454045.1. Lineage (NCBI taxonomy): Eukaryota > Viridiplantae > Streptophyta > Magnoliopsida > Sapindales > Rutaceae > Zanthoxylum > Zanthoxylum bungeanum. Next base: position 98,762 of record SKCR01036238.1, read on the forward strand.
AATAGCCATAATTAATTAGTTAAATTAATATTTCCAAAACACCAATTACACTAATTAATCATGCTTTAATTAATCAACTTATGTCTAACACAAATTGAAGCAAAATCAATCCCAACATGCTTCCAATAGCTCACGACAATGATGGATTTTTTTCATCAATTTTGATGTCAATCCAATTAAATCACAAATCAATTTATCCATGTATTTTAAATTCATCCAATGGTCTAAAAAATCAAAATCACCATGGGCTTAAGGTACTTAATGTATTCGGCCAAGCCTCCAAATTTGGGGAAAATTAATCCAATTAATTTTTCATCAAATTGATCATGCATAACTCTAAGTTATCAATATATAAGCATACTCAAACAAACAATTTGATCAAATCATGCTCAAATCAAAAATACCCAAATTTTAGATTAAAACCCCTAAAATATTTCATGCTTAATTTAGGCTCTGATACCATTGTTGGGTTCTCTAAGAACAACCTAGGATCAATTAAGCATTAAATCATGTGAATACGCAAAGTAAAGTAGCGAAAAATACTTACAATGCTCGGTTGAGTGGATGTAGGAGATAACAAAAATTTTGCATCCATTGAAGTTGCTCCAAGCTCCTCTCTTTGATGTATGTTGAGCTTCCAAGCTTGTTGTTGAATTCCAAGCTCATGGGAGTAGTTTCCCTATCACCTTTGTATGATTCTTTAAGTGCTAGCTTAGGATGAATTTTGCAACAAAACTCTTCCTTATCTTCTTTGTAACTCACGGCAATGGTGAGAAAATGAGAGGGAGAGTCACGCCCGAGTGGTGAGGAGGAGAGAAGTGAAAAGTGTGAAGTGTAAAATGATTTTCCAAAAATCAAAACCATATACCAAAAAATCAAATTTAGGTAAAGGTCAATCACCTTTCACATTATATCAGATCTCTGGTAACTAGTCTCTATAATCGGATAATCATGACCTAGTCATATTATCCCGATGACTGCAGTACTAAATAGTACTAGTTATGTATCCTACGTGATCATCATCTCCATATGACTGAAGTGATACTTCCATCTTGACATCACACCCAATATACTACGATTCTCAATATACCCAGAAGAGGTGTACACAGAACCTGTTAAAACCCTGGACGACCAAAACCAAAGTATACTGATTGTCGCAAGTATTAGCGATGCAAGTCTCAGGTTAAGACCAAATACACCTACCCTGATTTGGATTCCCATAGACACATAGTCCTACTACCAATGGGATTCCGAGGGGTCTATCCAGAGTGAAGCTGTTTCCGTACCATCGGTAAACACAACCTCCTATCACACTTGCATAAGTATCCAATACTTAAATATATGAGAACTATGCCGTTATGCTCCCACAACGCGCACAAGTGTAATACTAGTCTATTCCGCATTATCGATGTCCAGTCTCGATAATACTACCACTATGGATATTTAATGATTAAATCTTAGTGGATTAATATTGTCTCATGTCTTATTAATCTGGAACTAATCATATAGACTTTTATCATTTATGTATCTTGGTAATCCAATTACAAATGATAAAAGAGAAATTTCCTTTGTCACATAGTTAATTTGTACAACAACGCCATATTCTGTACAAATAGTGATGCTATGGGTCATAATTGTCCAACACATGTGTACCGTGATCATGAAACTAATGCATGTTATAACCCAAACCACCCATACCCATGGCAAAAGCCATCCCAAACCTGCGGTGGCTTGGTTCTAATCTAACATGTACATGAATCTTGAAATCTGAGATTGACTACATGAACTGCAACCTACGAACCTAAAACTATCATGAGCTAAACATGACTATCAGAGAGCATGACATGCATAGTTGAAGTTGTAATGTAACATGACATGGATGCATTACTTTTAAGAATGTAATTAATTATTAAAGTATGAAATTCATATCTGAAAATCGGTATTAAAATCAACAGTGCTGTAAAAATAACTGCTTCTAAACTCATAAAATATAAACTTGGTTCCTTCTCAAAAATCTATGTGGAAATCTTGTTGTGAAAATCCGAAATCTCAAGTAACTGGAAAATCTGTAGAAAGCCTAAACTCATAAAAACATAAATTGGGTTCATTCTAAAAAATCTCTGCAATTCTTATAAAATAATTCCTTATGAAAACTCTTTCTTAAAACATCTTTTCTGTAAATCTGTCTCTGAAAATCTGAGTGTCTGCCGAGAACTTGACGCATGGAGGCGTTACGTATCACCGTCCCCCCATACGCCTATCTAGATCCAGAAGTGCAAATCCATGATATTGGGACGTTACGTATCGCCGTCCCCCAAAGTATACCACTATATGTCCCTAAAACTATGGTCTAGGGGCGTTACGTATCGCTGTCCCCCTAGCCCTGAAATCTAGTGGTCTTGGGGCGTTACGTATCGCCGTCCCCCAAGCCACAATCTAGATCCAGGGTGCGGATCTATACTACCCTTCAAACTCTGAATCTAGGATATAAGGGCATTTGTCATCCCTAGTCCTGAACTGCGTGTGCACACGATATCTGTATCTGTAAATTCCATATCTGAGTCAAGTTACATACTGAGGTGGGTTTTTCCCCCATGCCTCAAAATCCAAAGAAAATCATAAAAGAACTTATTTTAAAATATCAAAAGCATAATAACATGTCATGATCTTGAAAACTGAAAAAAAAAATGAGTTTTGAAAACTGACATGTATGATTCATGACTAGCTTGAGACTGATAGGTCTAATTTGAAAACACAACTGGCAAAGATGCTGAATTCTTGAACTGTAAGTCTATGAATGCACTGTGAATTATGAAGAACTAAAACCGATGCATGTTGCGACATGAGACATATATGTGAAAGACATGGCATAAATGAACTTAAAAACTAAGAACTGAATATCTAAGTTGTGATACATAGACTGACACATGAACTGAAAACTAGTATGGCTACATAATCTGAATACATAGAGCAAATACCAAAACTAAAGTTATAAATTAAAGGCATGAACGATATCAAATGACTTAAGCTGAATTAACATATCTGAAGGCATAAGAGAAATTATAAACTAAGTACAAGAAATTGATTGCACAAGTTTAGAGATAGCATCAAATAGAGAAGCAAAAAGAAAGAATAGCATCCACTCACAGACTGAGGCTCCATCACCAGTGTGCTGGAATGCTGCTGAAGGATTTCATGCAAGTTGCTAACTGAACATGGCTTGAAGTCAAGCTTGAATCATCATCTTGGCTTGAGAAAAGGAAGTGAAAGAAATCTTGAATTGGTTTGAGAAAATAAAAGAAGCCATTCACGTTTTTCTTAAGGTGAGGGAAGATTGAATAGTGTGTTTTTTATAAATGGATGGGCTGATTTTTGTGAAGGAAATGAGTGGTGTTGATATTGCTATATAATCCAGCTTAATGTAAAAATCGCAGGTTACTATTCATCTAAAATTAGATTATAATTTTGACTAGTTTTTAGGCCGAATCTTGAAAACTATTCAACGTATAAGTTGTAGGGAATTCTCTTAGATTTTCGACGGTATAAAATTCATAACAATCGGAGTTTTTATGAAACAGTTACAACTGAAATACAAAAGAGCTGCATGTTGACTCAGATTAATAGTAAATGTGCTAAAATTGAAAATTTGTTCGGGACCTCTGGTAGAAATTCCTAAGGTGTGAAACCTATTTTTATATTATTTTATGAATTCTAACATGTCATGATGATAATTCACTATACCGGATATGACTGGACTGACCGGGACGTTACACTTGAAACCCAATTCCTGGATAAATTTCTTCATCCACAATAATTCCTTGCAAGCTTCTGTAACTGCAATGAATTCTGCCTCTGTTGTAGAGAGTGAAACACATCTCTGCAACCTTGACTGTCATGCCACAGGTCCCCCTGAAAGAGTAATTAGATACCCCGAAGTAGACTTACGGGTATCCACATCATCTGTCATATCTGAATCGTTGTAGCCCATTAACACTGGCTTGTTGCTTCCAAAACATAGTCTCATTTTGAATGTGCCTCGAAGATACCGCATTATCCATTTGACACCATTCCAATGTTCTTTTCATGGGTTTGACATAAACCGGCTGACCAATCCAACTGTGTGTGCTAGGTCTTGCCTTGTGCACACCATGGCATACATGAGACTTCCCACTGATGAGGTGTATGGAATCTATTTCATTTCCTCATTTTCTGTCTTAATAGATGGACTTTGTTTTATACTCATCTAAAGTGGGTAGCAAGAGGAGTGCTAATCGCTTTAGCCTTGTCCATCTGAAATCGCTGAAGTACCTTCTCAGTGTATTCCTCTTTTAACAAGTATAATTTCTTAGCTTTTCGATCATGGTCGATCCGGATGCCAATAATCTGTTTTGCTGGCCCCAAGTCTTTCATCTCAAAAGACTTACTCAATTGCTGCTTCAAATCATCAATCCTCGATTGATTCCGGCCAACTATCAACATATCATCTACATACAACAGTAAGATGATAAAGTCATCGTCATAAAATTTATGAACGAAAACACAATGGTCTGAAATAATCTTCTTGTATCCTTGCTCCCCCATAACTGACTCAAACTTCACGTACCACTGTCTCGGTGCCTGTTTCAAACCATAGAGGATTTTCCTGAGTCTGCACACATGATCCTATTTTCCTTTGACTCTGAAGCCTTCTGGTTGCTCCATATAAATTTCTTCTTCCAGATCCCCATGAAGAAATACGATCTTGACATCCATATGCTCGATCTCCAAGTCGAGGCTTGCTGCTAAGCTGTGTACCACTCTGATGGATGAAATCTTCACAACTGGAGAGAAGATTTCATCAAAGTCAATGCCTTTCCTCTAATTGAATCCCTTGACAACTAGTCTGGCTTTGTATCAGGGTTGTGAAGTATGTTAATGTTGCTTCACTCTGTACACCCATTTGTTCTTCAAAGCCCGTTTGCCTTTTGGCAATTTCACCAACTCAAAAGTCTGATTGTCATGCAAAGATTTCATCTCATCTTGCATGGTTTCCTCATACTTTTCTTTGTTTTCTTTTTCCACAACCTCCTTATAGCTCTCGGGTTCTCCCCCGTCAGTAAGCAGCACATACTCATATGCAAAGTGTTTCGTTGAAGTTCGCTTTTCTCTGTCAGACATTCTCTATGGAACAATTGGTGTAGCTTCTGGTACTGGTGGTTGATCATGATCATCATCTCAGGGATCTTCAACACATATACCCTCATGATTGGGAACCTCATCTTCAACATGTGCTGGCACCGGTGTATGGGATCTAGATTCACATTAATATTTCTGTATTGCTGGGGCATTCTCTTTATCTCATTTTTGATATCTTCTATGGTCTGATCTTCAACGAAGACAACATCTCGACTTATGACAATCTTCTTCTCAACAGGATCATACAGTTTGTAGCTGAAATAATCCAATAAAGACACAATGTCGCGTCTTTACATCAAGTTTGGATCTCTCGTCCTTTGGGATATGTACAAATGTTTTGCACCCAAAGATATGTAAGTGATCATATGACACTTCTTTTCCTGTCCAGACTTGATTAGGAACATTACCTTTTAGTGCGACTGCTGGGGACATGTTCAAAACATGTACGGTTATGTTGAGTGCCTCCCCCCAAAATTTCTTCGGTATCTTGGCTTGTGAGTACAAGCTTCTGAACCTTTCGCACAAGGTTTTGTTCATCCTCTCAGCTAGGCCATTCAGCTGAGGTGTCTTGGGAGGTGTCATTTGATGTCGGATTCCTTGTATCTTGCAGTACTAATCAAACGGACCTCTGTACTTTCCATCATTGTATGTTTTGATGCACTTCAGTTTCTTGACGATTTCTCTCTCCACCAGGGCATGAAACTCCTTGAACACTCTCAACACTTGATCTTTCGTCTTCAAGGTGTATACCCACATCTTCCTTGAATCATCATCTATAAATGTCACAAAATAAAGTGACTCACCAAGTGTTCGTGTCTACATCGGACCACATACATCTGAATGTATGAGATCAAATACCTCCGATTTTCATTGAGGCGGGGAGCTCTGGAAGGACACCTTATTCTGCTTTCCAGCAATACAGTGTTCACACTTCTGTAAGTGTGAGTTCTTCAATCCGGGAAGAACATTCCGTTTGCACAGTACTTTCATCCCCGTTTGACTCATATGACCGAGCTTTTTATGCCATAGCTCGGCTGTCTCATTACTATTGACTGTATTTATGATATTATTGGAAAGTTTAGCGTGTATCAAATACAGTGTTGAATCTTTCTTACCTTGAGCTATCACCATTGATCCTTTAGTTAGCTTCCATGTGCCGTCACTAAAGGTGTTGCAGAAACCTTCATCATCCAACTTGCCTGTTGAGATAAGGTTTAACCAGATATCTGGGATGTGTTTAACTCCTTTCAACACTAGTCTTGTCCCGTTGTCTTTTTCAAGGCAGATGTCTCCAATGCCGACGGCTTTGGATTGGCCGTCATTCCCCATCCTTACAGCACCGTAGTCCCCTGGCGTGTAAGATGAAAAGAAGTCTCTGCGAGATGTGTCGTGTATGGAGGTGCCACTATCTATTACCCAACTGGTCTCATGGCTGGCAAGATTCACAATATTTTCTTCATAGATAATGAAGAATTCTTTGGAGGTTTTATCAGTGGTGGCAGTAGCAACTCTTTCTTGGTTAGAGTCACTATCTCTTCTGTTGTTGTCTTTGGACTGCTCGCTCTTCAATTTGTAGCAATCCTTCTTCATATGACCTTTCTTTTTACAATGGTAGCATTCTATATCTCTTGTTCTTGATTTACCTCGGTTCTTGTCTGATCTACCTGGGCCTCGGCTTTTACTCCTCCCTTTTTTGTTGGCCTTTCAGTCACTAAAGCTTATGAGGTTGAGGCTGATGTTGTCCATTGCATTCTCGTCCTCTTTTCTTCCTCGAAGATTCTGATCTCTACCATCTCTAGTGTGACTCTCCCATCTGTGGCCAAATTTATCACCGTAAATATAAACATTTCCCAAGACTCTGGTAACGTATTTAGAAGTATTAAGTCATTTACCTCATCACCGAAGTCTATGCCCAATCCAGAAAATTCTTTCATTGTGCCGAGGAAATCATTGATATGGTCCGCCACAACTGTACCTTCATCGTACTTCAACCCCATCATCTTCTTGATGTAGTACAGCTTGTTGTTGCCAGTCTTTGCTCGAAAAAGCTCCCACAGCTTTCTCCATAAGACACGTGCATTTGTATCTTCACTAACATGGTTCACTATACTATCGTCGATCCATTGACGAATAGTACTGCATATTTTATGGTGAAAATTTTTACACATTTCTTCAGACATTGCTTCTGGTTTCTCCTCCAAAAATACCGATCCATCATAGTCCTTCACATATAGAAGGCCTTTCATCCTCCTCTCCATGTGAAATAATTTATGCTAGTCAACAAAATCATTTTTCCGTTGCCCCAGTCCATCATAAAAATTTGAAGCAGAATTTTAAAAAACGGAGCTCACTGTTGTATCCGGAATGGTCGAAAATGATGGAAATGACACTTCATTTGTCAAAATCCAATACAAGGACCAAAATATAAAATTTCAGAAGTTATAGGGGTCAAATTGTAATTTCTGAAAGGTTAGGGGCCAAAATATAATTTCTAGAAAGTATAGGGACCTTTCTGAAATTTACCATAATTTTGCTAACGTGGCACTTATAGGGACCTTTCTGAAATTTACCATAATTTTGCTAACGTGGCACTAATGCTGATGTGGCAGACACGTGGCAGACATGTGTCGCTGATGTGATGACATGTGGCTGCTGACTGGTCTGATGACGTGGCTGGCTGACTAGGCTGCTGACTGTGCGTTACCGCTGACATGGCACCTAACTGGACGTTGACGTGGCGCTGACTCAGCGACTTCAATCTTTAGCAGATGCGTGTGCGAGTGGCGGCTGTTTTGATATTTTATATCGTACCGCAAGTGTACATTGTCAAGTTTTAGTATAAATATGAGTGAAGAGTGTCAAACCCACAGGGATTGCGTTAACTCGCACTAAATACTACAATTGATAATCCTAACTTTATTTAGAAAAGAAATAATAAAGATTTTTAATGAATAAATATGATAAAATATTTAGATATGAGGAACTAATACGATAGAGATTCTGGATCCTGATTTCACCTAGTTGTCGCCTATGTATTTGTCATGCCAATTAATCTTTGTTCAATTATATTGTTTATAAGTCAAGACTCCGAAAATATCCATTCTCTCTCTCGAGTGCCGGGTGAAAATATCATTAACTACAGACTTCGATATCTCTATAAAAATCTAATAGCTAACAACTCATTACTCCTTGTGATTCTATATTAACGACTTCAAAGGACTACAGATTCTCTCGAACTCTATAAAATCCTAGGCTATATTCTCTTGATCTATTCAAAATCCCCTCTCTCGAGTGATAGATTCTAAACATGCATCATCCCAAATTGTGGCCAGCAATCAAGAAGCATTAAACTCAAAAGAATATAAATAAATTGAATAAAACTTCATCACAAAATTGACAATCAATTACAAGGTTCAAGCATCAATTACATCATTCTCCAGAATTAAGGAGTTTAGTTCATGACAATAGATAAAAACAATAAGAACAAGGTCATGAATCTAAAGGAAATCATTAGAGTTCTAAGAAAGAAATAAGAAGATAAAACCTGAATTGAATCTCTTCCTCTTCGGACGTCACCGCATTTGTCTCCTATTGTTACTCTTCAATCCTCCTCCTTCGATCTCTAAAAATATGTGTTTCTCTATTTTTTGTTGTGTATAAACCTACTTTTTAGTCTTGGACGAACTAATGTATTTTTCATAAAATCCTGGAGTCATTGGGTATCTTAAAAACCCTAATATCACATTTCTGATACGCGCAGACTTTCCCCCGCAGCGCCGCGGCTCTGTGAATTGGCGCCATAGCGCTCTCCTCTCGGTAATTTGTATGTAATTAGTTTGGGCATCGTGGCTCTGGTTGTTTGCGTTGCTGCCCCTCTTGTCACCTTTTGTGTGCCTTTTATAACATAAGCTTTATTGACCTTCCAAGCGGGCCCATGTCCAAGTCCTTTAATATTTCTTCAATTTCATGCCTTGGTCAAATATGGTGGCTAGTCTCACGCCACTTTTGTTAAACAATGTTGGAAGATTAGGGGCCCACGTCCTTGCTTTTGATTTGGTCAACATTGGTGGCTTCTATTTCATTCTTTTTGAATTTCTTCACGCAGCAACCTAATGCCCACGTGTGCTTTCTTTCAAATCCTTCACGCCATTTGCCTTTATTTGGTTAACAATTGCAACTCTTCTCTTGTCACCACATGTTCCTTGCATCTGAAAGTTCCCAAAACACGTGCAAATGTCCCAAGATCCATGTATTAATGCTCCTATAAATAAAACATAAAATAAACTATAAATGACATTAAATGGCACGAAACATAACAAAATAATGGGCTAAGAATACCATAATAAGTGGGTATAAACCGCACTTATCAAACACCCTAAAACTTAAGATTTTGCTAGTCCCGAGCAAAAGACAAAAAAAAAATAAATTCAAATAAACAATTAAAAATAACTAAATTAACTAAGCCACTTTCGTAGGGATCACGATTGCATTTAGCGTATGCAACAAGCCTTTAAACCCCTAGGAGACCCTAGTGGACGAGTTATAGTCTAGTGAGGGCTTACAGCGACGATACCCACAAATGTCATTCACACACAATCACGCAAAAATATAAAAAAAAATAACAAAAGCATAGTCTCGATATTTACGCATAAAATTATCCTCAAAGAAAGCTTAGAGATGAAATTATAGATCTTTCAAAGTACGCAATACGACTCAAATCCAAATTCTTGAGTAAATTATCTAAGTTAGACTCACAGTGTGTGTGTGTGTGTGTAAAGGTTCATTTACAGCTTGATTCCTAAGTAAGCCAACTTAATGATTTCGTTTAAAAATTGGGATCGATGGGTCAAACCAACCTAGATATCTCAATTACGCTCTGTAATTGCTTTATTTTGTGCTCAGTATGGTATGATTTTTTTTTCTTTTCTTGTCTCTTTTTGCTTTTCTCATTTTTGAACTTTTTTTTTCAATTCACCTACCCTTTAAGGTATCATTTCTCCTCATGGTGGTCCTAATACTTGTCCATGGGTAGTTTCACGCTTATCGATTATAGGTGGTTTATTTTCTTTCTTTAGAGACTTTTTTCTTTTATTTATATCCATACCATACATCATAACACTAGAAAATCAAGATAGATATCTAAGCAAATGATCATTCATCGACATACAATTTCTTCAACTAGTCACCTTGTCAACTACTTAAGTTTTCACTGTTAAAAACCTATAATTGAGTGCTTACGAGTTTAACATAGATCAACTACTCAAGGCATCAGATAAAATTAAATTGGGCATTTATTGTTTCTAAAATTTCATTCATAAACAAACAAAATTCATCATAGGATTTATGCTTTACTATCTAGGACTAAAAGCAAATAATTTTTTTTTTTAACTTAAACAAATAAATAACAAGTAAACAACATGCACACACCCCCAAACTTAAAACTTGCATTGTCCTCAATGTAAGATAAATATAAAGAAACCAGATTAAGGAACAACACTACCATGCATGGAGTTGATCAGGCTCCTACTGGTTAGAATTTGGTTGCGCGGGCGTTGTGTGTCTCGTGCTACCTGCATAAATAGCATGCAAAACGAATAAATAAACAAATAGTACACAATAAAAATAAAATTAAAAATAAAAATAAAGAAAAATAATAATAAAATAAATGCAAGGGTTGTCTCCCCGCTAGCGCTAAGTTTAACGTCTTCAGCCAGACGCAACCACCCAAATGGTCATGGTGGCTTAAATGTAGTGAACCGAGTAATCTCATCTGCTTTCTTCTTTGGTATCCACCGGTTCTTATGACATGAAAAAGACAGCTTGGCAGGCTGTGGCAGTTTATCCATAGATAGTCCCCCAGTTGGAAATTCTAGACTGCACATTCGGCAAAATTGGCTCGGCCTCCTTTTTAACCTTCCAGGGACATCTCCAATTGAGCACTGGCTTTTCTTTCCTCTTGTGACGCTTTGGGATTGGTTTCAGGTTTAGCTGCAGAGAATCTTCCTTTATGCATGGCTGCACTATGCTCGTAGGTTGCTGAAATACTGATTCACCCTGTCTGATTTCAACTCCATTCTCTACTATATCTACCCTGTGACATTTTACACCATCTTGAGGACTCGACATGGCTCTGAAAACACTGAAGGTGACTTCTTTATCTTGAACTTTCATTTTCAATTCACCTTTATTCTCTTCTTCTGTTACTGTTTTCTCATGAAATACTGTTTCTTTTTCTTTACTGCCTGAGTCCTGAGAGGTGTCTTTAATCTCTTTTTCGCTCCTACAGGTTATGATTTGACATTGCTCTTTGGGATTGAATTCAATATTCCTTGGAAACACCCATGTCTGTTGATTGGTCATAGAAGAAACAAGCAGCCCAATTTGCGCTTCTAAAGATTTCAATGTTGCCCCCATATTGCCCATATGTGTTTCAATGTTATCCAGCCTTGACTGATTCTTCTCAAACCTCTCTGAAGCTGTAGATACAAATGTGCTCATGAGGTCTTCTAAGGAAGGTTTCTACTCATCTCTTGGATAGTTGAAGCCATGAGGAGTTTGCGAGATGTTCTTCATATTAGCATATGAAGAATTCAGATGATAATAATTAGGCATAGTATTGTCTCTATAGTTGTTGAAATTCTGATTGTTCATATACTGTACTTGTTCAAATCCTGCTCCTCTATTGGGTAAGAGTATTCCATTAGCAGAAACAGCGCCAATAAACGGCTGGCTCATTTGATTAGTCAATACTTCTAGATGAGTCATAAGGGACGATATTTGAGCTATCAGTGCACCAATAGGATCTGCCATTGCTTTTTTTCCAACTTTCCTCGTACGAAAGAAAAAAATATATACCAATAAAAATATAAAATAAAATAAAAAATAAAAACAAAAATAAAAATAAAATTTAGGACAAAAATAAATAAAATAAAATAAAATCAAAATCAAAATTAAAGCTAAGATTACTTGGTAATAGTATTAATGTGAATTAAACAAACAATCCCCGGCAACGGCACCAAAAACTTGTTGTGATATTATATCGTACCGTAAGTGTACGGTGTCAAGTTTTAGTATAAATATGAGTGAAGAGTATCGAACTCAGAGGGATTGCGTTAACTCGAACTAAATACTACAATTGATAATCCTAACTTTATTTCGAAAATAAATAATAAAGATTTTTAAAAAATAAATATGATAAAATATTTAGATATGAGGAACTAATATAATAGAGATTATGGATCATGATTTCACCTAGTTGTCGCCTATGTATTTGTCATGCCAATTAATCTTTGTTCAGTTATATTGTTTATAAGTCAAGACTCCGAAAATATCCAATCCCTCTCTCGAGTGCCGAGTGAAAATATCATTAACTACAGACTTCGATATCTTTATAAAAATCTAATAGCTAACAACTCATTACGCCTTGTGATTCTATATTAACGACTTCAAAGGACTACAGATTCTCTCGAACTCTATAAAATCCTAGGTTATATTCTCTAGATCTATACAAAATCCTTTCTCTCCAATGATAGATTCTAAACATGCATCATCCCAAATTGTGGCCAGCAATCAAGAACATTAAACTCAAAAGAATATAAATAAACTGAATAAAACTTCATCACAAAATTGACAATCAATTACAAGGTTCAAGCATCAATTACATCATTCTCTAGAATTAAGGAGTTTAGTTCATGACAATAGATAAAAACAATAAGAACAAGGTCATGAATCTAATGGAAATCATTAGAGTTCTAAGAAAGAAATAAGAAGATAAAACCCGAATTGAATCTCTTCCTCTTCGGACGTCACCTCCTTTGTCTCCTATTGTTACTCTTCAATCCTCCTCATTGGATCTCTAAAAATATGTGTTTCTCTGTTTTGTGCTGTGTATTAGCCTCTTTTTTAGTCTTGGACGAACTAATGTATTTTTCAGAAAATCCTGGAGTCATTAGGTATCTTAAAAACCCTAATATCACGTTTCTGATATGGGCAGACTTTCCCCCGCAGCGCCACGGCTCTGTGAATTTGCGCCACAGTGCTCTCCTCTCGGTAATTTGTATGTAATTAGTTTGGGCGCCGCGGCTCTGGTTGTTTGTGCTGCTGCCCCTATTGTCACCTTTTGTGTGGCTTTTATAATATAAGCTTTATTGACCTTCCAAGCGGGCCCACGTGCAAGTCCTTTAATATTTCTTCAATTTCATGCCTTGGTCAAATATGGTGGCTGGTCTCACGCCACTTTTGTTAAACAATGTTGGAAGATTATGGGCCCACGTCCTTGCTTTTGATTTAGTCAACATCGGTGGCTTCTCTTTCTTTCTTTTTGAATTTCTTCAAGCAGCAACCTAATGCCCACATGTGCTTTCTTTCAAATCCTTCATGCCCTTTGCCTTTATTTGGTTAACAATTGCATCTCATCTCTTTTCCCCACGTGTTCCTTGCATCCGAAAGTTCCCAAAACACGTGAAAATGTCCCAAGATCCATGTATTAATGCTCATGTAAATAAAACATAAAAAAAACTATAAATGACATTAAATGGCACGAAACATAACAAAATAATGGGCTAAGAATGCCATAATAAGTGGGTATAAACTGTTGGGTTTTCTAGGTCAAACCAAGATCTAATTAAGCATATAAACGTGTGAATACATAAAGTAAGATGGCGGAAATACTCACTTTGATCGGTTGGATGTTGGCGGAGAGTTCAAAACTTTTGCCTTTGAGAAGTTGCTCCAAGCTTTTCCTCTTTGATGATGAATTCGGCCAAGCCCTCCATAAGTGGTCTTGAAGCTCCAAGCTTTGATTTGAGATTCCAAGCTCATGAATGGGTTTCACTATCACCTTTGTAAGACTCTTTTGAGTTTGCTAGCACCATGAAAAATTTGCAACAAATCCTCTATTTGCTTCTTCTAACACTCGGCCAAGTAGAGAAATTTTGGTAGAAAATGGCACCAAGTGCCGTGAGGGAGAGAGAGGGAGAGGAAGAAGTGTAATGTGTTGTGTGTTTTTTATTTTCAAAAAATCAAATACCAAACCCACTTTTCCAAAAATGGTACAAGGCATTAAAGCCTTTCAACAACTCCCATCAATCACAAAAGTGACATGCATCACATCACTCAAAGTTGATGTGACTTCCATCACAAGAATGACTAATGATGTGATGTGACTTGTGGGTCCAATCCGAGTGGGCCCGAAAACACTCCCGTGCTCGGGTTCGCTAATTACGAATTAACGAATTTTCCGTTGCGATGTAAATAAATCAAATTTAATTAAATAATTATGCCTAGCAAAATTACTATTCACGTCGCTAGCGAATTAATTCTAAATTAACTCGTTCGCCCAAATTAAAATCTAATTTTAATTCGCGTCGAAATCTAATTTCGTATAATATATCGAATATATTATTTTATCGATTAATTCCAAATTAATCGTTCTCTCTTTTTTAATAGAATTTTATCCCAGATAAAATTCTCCGTAATTAATCCTAGATTAATTTTCTCTCTCTTATAATTAATCCCAGATTAATTATATGCGAGTCACACGTCATCGGTGAATCTTCGGGAAGCGACCCATGAGATCCATGGATATATTAGCAGTAAATCCGGTCATCGGACTATCCGAACACGTACGTACCTAGTACTAAATTTTTACTGATTTACAAGACATGGTTGGCTTCTAGCAAAGCACCGTGCCTACCCAATTCTCCAGAAATATTCTTAAAGGAATATGTAATCTGTATCAGGCGTAGTATATGTAGTATTGCGTATTTCGATCCAGTATCTGATGTCACGTGCTAGGCCTGGGGCTGGAATTGTGTCTGCCCCGTACGAAGCACATATCGGATCTCTGGTAACTAGCCTCTATAATCAGATAAACATGACCTAGTCATATTATCCCGATAGCTGCAGCATATAAGAGTACCAGTTCCTTATCCTACGTGACCATCATCTCCATATGACTGAAGTGATACTTCCATCTTGACATCACACCCAATACACTACGATTCTCAATATACCCAGAAGAGGCGTACACAAAACCTGTTAAAGCCCTGGACGACCAAAACCAAAGTATATTGATTGTCGCAAGTATTAGCGATGCAAGTCTCAGGTTAAGACCAAATACACCTACCCTGATTCGGACTTCCATAGACACATAGTCATACTACCAATGGAATTCTGAGGGGTCTATCCAGAGCGAAGCTGTTTCCGTACCATCGATAAACACAACCTCCTATTACACTTGCATAAGTATCCAATACTTAAATATATGAGAACTATGACGTTATGCTCCCACAACGCGCAAAAGTGCAATACTAGTCTATTCCGTATTATCGATGTCCAATCTCGATAATACTACGACTAGGGATGTTTTAATGATTAAACCTTAGTGTATTAATATTATCTCATATCTTATTAATCCGGAACTAATCATATGGAATTTTATCATTTATGTATCTTGGTAATCCAATTACAAATAATAAAAGAGCAATTTCCTTTGTCACATAGTTAATTTGTACAACAACACCATATTTTATACAAATAGTGATGCTATGGGTCATAATTGTCCAACAATCTCCCACTTGGCCTATAGCCAATCACTCAAGTGTCTTACATCTGAACTATGTACGGTTCGCTCAAACTTCTGCTGAGAAACTGCTTTCGTCAGCGGATTTGCAAAGTTATCATCTGATGCGATTTATTCGATCATCACATCGCCACGATGTATGATCCGAACGAATCAGATGAATAGTTGAAGTATCTACTTGGATCGTTGATGAGACCATTAATTCTTTAGCCTGTGATGTGGCCTAGCTAAGCTGCTAACAGAACTACTCTTAATCTAATTAGGATTATATAGATCCAAAGTGCTTCTTTTTCTGCCTCAGCTGCAGCAATATTCCGCTTTTGTTGTTTATATGGCAACAGTATCTTGCTTGGAAGATTTTCATCTCACTGTTCCGTTATTCAAACTATATATAGTACCCTTATTCGACCTTTTGTCGTTTTTGTCGGTTAGGAAACTTGCAACAGTGAACCCAGTCACTTCAAGTTCTCCTTCTCCATAGCTTAAGAAAGCATCCTTAGATCATCTAAGATACATAAGGATGTTCTTAACATCAATCCAATGACTATCACTTGGATTGGCCTGATTTTGACACCATATGCTTAAAGTATATGAGACACTAGGTCACGTACATTTTTCAATGTACGATTTCTCGGAGAGTGCCAACAACTTTTAGATCTATCCCATTAGATCTTTATTCCTAGAATAAAGGTTGTCTCTCCCAAGTATTCTACGGAGAATTTTCATGAAAGTCAAGCTTTCACCGATTGTATTATGGGAATGTCATTTCCAAGAAATGATATATCATCATTATATGGGACAATCACTGTCAGTGTGCTCCCACTAACCTTCTTATATATACAAGAATCATTTTCGTTTTGAATTAAATCATATACCATTATGATTAAATCAAAATGGTGGTTCCAAGAACGCAATGCTTGCTTCAATCCATAAATGGATCGAATTAACTTGCAAACCTTGTTTGCTCGTTTTGGTACGAAAAAATCGTCACGATGTTGTAAACATCCTCCAAAAGGTTTCCGTTTAAGGAAATCGATTTTGACGTTCAGCTACCATATTTCATAAATGAAACATGTAGCATTAGCAAGCACTATCCAAATGGATTTAATCATGGCAACAAGTAAAAGGTTTCGTCGTTATCGATACAATGTTGATAACGATACCTTTTCGCTACAAGCCTAGCTTTGTATGTTGGTATGTTTCCATCCATGTATGTCTTCCTTGAAGACTTATATAGTACCAATAGGCACAATGCCTTCCGGTACAACAACCAGTGTCCAAACTTGGTTGGTATACATGGAATCCATTTTGGATATCATGGCACTTTGCCATAATAGGGAGTCGATACCTTGTATCACTTCTTCATACGTAGCCGGTTCGTGTTCCTAAATAAGATTGACATCTTTATGAGATGATATCAGAAACCCATACCTCCCAGGTTGTTTTCTAACTCTCTCCGACTTACGCGGTTCTTGTGTATTCGAAGATTATTGGTACAGATTCATCCCTGATGAACTGTTTGTGTTCCATTAAGGAATCGGTGCCTGGAATAGTGTTACTCCGATTTTCATCGAGTTTTACTTTCCTCTCACTTACCACTGCATATAGGTATTCCATTCAGGAAAATCGCATGGAGAGCAACAATTAAATTATTCTCTTGTGAGTTGTATAAGTACTATACTTTGGTTTCCCTAGGATAACCCAAAAATTAGGCACTTATCCAATTTGGGTTCTAGTTTGGTATCATCCAAACATATGCCCAGCATACCCAAATCTTCAGGAATTAGAAAACCCGGTTTGTTTCCTGTTCATATCTAATATGAAGTTTGTCAAACAGATTATTATGGAACCTTATTCAAAATAAGTATTACACTGTTTAATGCGTATCCCCAGAAGGAAAATGGTAGCTCAGAGCGACTCATAATTAACCTTATCATGTCCAATAAAATTCGGTTTCTCCGTTCGGACATACCGCCAAATTGAGGTGTTCCGTGAAGAGTCCACATTGAAAGAATACTATACTCTTTCAAGTAATTGAAAAACTTATTGCTTAAGTATTTTCCACCATGGTCCAACCGTGATGGTTTAATACTTTAGCCGATCTGTCTGTCTACTTCATGTCGAAACTCTTTGAATTTATCAAAAGTTTCCAATTTATGTTTCATAAGAAACACATAACCATAACGCGATGCCACATCCGTAAAGGTTACGAAGTGTTCATATCCACCTCTAGCCTAGCTAGATATGGGCCCACTTACGTCACTATGAACGAGGGCTAACATATCGGTGGCATTTGCACTTTTACCAAGTAAAAGGTGTTTTAGGCACTTTGCTTAATAAACTAGATTCGTAGACATCATTTGAATAGAATAAAATCTTTCCTAGTATCCACTCTTCAAAAGTATGGATATACGAGTCTTGTTTAATGTGTCCCAGACCACAATGTCACAAATAAGTCTCATCTGATTAATTCAGTTTGAGCTATCTGTTTGTCATGTTATATGTATGAGATTCATTTATATTCAAAATATAAATACTGTTATTCACATCTAATTGTTTATCTCAATATCATCTTTATAAAATAAAACACTTTGGTGTCTAGAATATAAGGTATACCCGCAACGGGTTAAACTTAGATATAGAGATAATGTTTCTAGTCAAACTAGTACATTACAACAGTTTCCTATTTAAGTACACACCCAAGGGTAGTTCCTAAACGTAGTTTCTACGGTTAAAACAGCTACTCTCGGTGGCATTTGCACTTTTACCAAGTAAAAGGTGTTTTAGGCACTTTGCTTAATAAACTAGATTCGTAGACATCATTTGAATAGAATCAAATTTGTCCTAGTATCCACTCTTCAAAAGTATGGATATACGAGTCTTGTTTAATGTGTCCCAGACCACAATGTCACAAATAAGTCTCATCTGATTAATTCAGTTTGAGCTATCTGTTTGTCATGTTATATGTATGAGATTCATTTATATTCAAAATATAAATACTGTTATTCACATCTAATTTGTTTATCTCAATATCATCTATATAAAATAAAACACTTTGGTGTTCTAGAATATAAAGGTATACCCGCAACGGGTTAAACTTAGATATAGAGATAATGTTTCTAGTCAAACTAGGTACATTACAACAGTTTCCTAATTTAAGTACACACCCAAAGGGTAGTTCCTAAACGTAGGTTTCTACGGTTAAAACAGCTACTCTCGTCCCATTTCTGATTCGCAGATCAATCTCAACTGAATTCAGTATCCTGCTTATCAGCAGATTCTGCACATCAGTACATATATTTATGTACCACATCTAGTATCAAAAATCCAATTTTGAAACTAGTAGTGAACATGTTTATGACAAAATTACTTGAAGTCGGAGCCTTGCCCGTCTTCACTTCCTTCACGTCTGCCTTGTCCATACGGCAGTCATGCTTCCAGTGACCCGTTTGCCACAGTTTAGGCAGACATCTTGGGATATGTCTTTTGTCTTCCCAGAAGACTATGATGATTTTGCCTTTGCCCCTTTTAGAAGCTCTGGCTCTGCCTCCTTGAGCATAACCATCAACTCTTCAAGAGTTTTCTCTTGGTTCATAATGAACCTGCCCCAGCATTTGGGTAGAGACTATAAGATCAAATCTTTGGTAGTCTCGGCCACGTAGGTAATGCCCAGCTAACCTAGCTGATCGATGTCAGCAATCATCTGTGCCACCTAGTGCTCGACAGATGTACCCTCTGACATTCACGAGCGAAAGAGCTTCTTTTGCAATTTGTACTTCTAAGATTTAAGAATAAATCTATGAAGATCTTTAATTTCATCATCATGATACAAAGATCTAATCCTTAATTTTGACAACGAAATTAAAGTGTCATTGCATCTAGCATAAAGGATTGAACACTAAAGTTATCATCACCATGAGTCATCTAAAACTCATGCTCCACTATTTGCTCAACTCCGGGCTCAGGCCCAAGAGGTTTCTCTATCAAATAGAGTAACTTCTTAGTTCCCAGGTCTATCCTGAGGTTTTATTCCCAATTCTGAAAATTAAAGCCATTTAATGACATTTTCTCCCAGGATTATGTTTTAAACACTAATCATTCAGTTATCTTGATTGCTATAGTCCAACTATCCAATCAACGATTTCGGGTACTATTGAATATAATGATTACTATAGTCTAACTATATAATCAACTATAATTTAATTGGTTAAATTCAAATATGTTGATTACTATAATCCAATTATATAATCAACTATAAATTGAAGTAGTTTGAATACAGTCCAACTGTTTAATTTAATACAACGATTAAATATTAGTCCAACTAATATATTTAAGTAATGACGGAAAATGAAATGAGCGCGTATTGCAAATATCTAAACGAAATTGCAAATTTAATACTTGTCTCCCACTATTTTTCGGCGAGCCTTTAACCCTCTGTTGAGTACTCGGGAAACCTTGTTTCCTAGTGGGCTATGATCTCGTTAAATAACACACAACCTTGACTTTGGCCAACAAGCTGTATGATACTTAATTAGGTAGATCTCTAAGATCAATTGGATCTCATCCAATTCCTAGATCCAGTAGGTGGACATCCAAGTCCGAAACATATATCTAATATATGCCAATATATCTGATATATTGCCTAACCTTTTTTCCTCTGAATCAATTAAGCGTTGTCTTTGGCACAACAAACTTAATGATTCCAGTTAAGCGAGACCCATTGACCTTGGAAAGCTTCGTAATCGATGTCGATGGAAAAAAAGTGATCTTGACTTTGGCCAACAAATCACAACTTGGACAAGACATGCGATATGGAACAAAGCCTTCATAATTCAAACACATCCGCGAAGGACAAAGGTCTTGACTTTGGCCAACAAACCAGTGCCAATCTTGGATCTTGAGAATGAATCATTCAATGGAAGGAAAAACGTTTAATATTTGTTGAGGGTTTTTTGCGTAATTGGCAACCAATTAATTATCTTTGATTAGGTCTCATCATACACCCTTAAACATGCATTCTAAAAGCATAATAAGGCGTGATAAATAAATTAATAATGATATGCGGATGGATATTTAAAACATTTTGTTCCTAGAACAAATCTCTCCATTTCATCTCTCTCGCTAGCACAAATCTTACTTCTACCCAATTACATAACACTTCTAAAGAAACCTCATTTACATTGAGGGGAATAGGTGAGAAGAGAAATACAAAGAGTCAAGATGTAATAGGCTGGACACGCAGGTCCAATTTAATAAATTCTAAATTTATTACAATAATTTCCAAAATTGCCCTCACCCATCTAATATCCATCTGATATACATTATTCATACATCACATCCATGTATTCACACAAAGCATGTTATCAATCAATCTAATCCAATTAATTAATCTGAAATTAATGACCATCCAATGTTCAAACAACAATTTGATTTGCGCGAGTCCAACTCGTTTAAGAATCAGTACTCAAAGTACGAATTCTTGAATTATATTAAACTACAATATTAAATCCAATTTAATTTGTATTCAATACTAATTCTTTATTTAATTCCAAATTAAATAATTACACTTTATTAATGAGCCTTTGCGACTTAGATTCTAAATCTAATCATTACGGGTCTCAAAACCCAATTAACATCCAATGTCAATTTAATTAAAGTCCAATGGGCTTTCAATTAATTTATAAGGCATGGACTTTGGCAACCAAAGCCCAATAAGGAATCACCCTTTGCCAAAAATCAATTTAGGCCCATTAGGCCCAATTAAAATATTAAAGGTCCATTATATTATATTTGGACTTTATGGAAATGGTTTTAGGCCCAATTGGATCCAACCAATTAACCTAAACCAAACTTGGCCCAACCAAGCCCATTAAGCCCAAATACAACTTTATTAGCCCAATTCCAAATTTAGCCCAACTAATTAAATTCCAATATTCCAAATATCATAATTTAATCAACTAAAGTGCATTAGCCATAATTAATTAGTCAAATTAACATTTCCAAAATATCAATTTACATAATTAATCATGCTAATCATCATCAACACATGTCCAACATTATTGAATCAAAAAATCATCTCATTACATGCTATATTGCTCACGGCATTTTGGGGATTTTATGTCTGATTTCGATTTCAATCCAATTAAATCATAAATCAATATATCCCATGTCTTTCAACTCATCCAATGATCAAAAAAACAAAATTACCATGACATTAGGGCATCTCAAACTTTCGGCCAAGCCAAAATTTTTGGGAAAAAATAATCCAATTCAATTTTCATTAAATTGATCGTGCATAACTCTAAGTTATCATCATTCAAGCATATTCAAACAATCAATTTTATCAAATCATGCTCAAATCAATTTTACCCAAATTTTACCCTAAATCAATTTCATATTTAATAATGGCTCTGATACCATTGTTGGGTTTTCTAGGTCAAAACAAGATCTAATTAAGCATATAAACGTGTGAATACACAAAGTAAGATGTCGGAAATACTCACTTTGATCGGTTGGATGTTGGCGGAGAGTTCAAAACTTTTGCCTTTGAGAAGTTGCTCCAAGCATTTCCTCCTTGCTGATTAATTTCCAGCTTGTTTGTTTATTTACAGCTTTCAGTAATTAATTTCCGCTTTCGCACTTTCTTTTCTTTACTTTTCAGTTTTTACTTTCCGCAATTTACTTTTACGCACAATACTTTTCTTTCTTTAATTTTCAGTTTTTACTTTCAGTAATTTACTTTCAGCAATTTACTTTCAGCAATTTACTTTCAGCAATTTACTTTCAGCAATTTACTTTCAGTAATTTACTTTTCAGCATTTAATTTTCAGTATTTAATTTCAGCATTTACTTTTAGCATTTACTTTTCAGTATTTAATTTTCAATATTTAATTTTTAGTATTTTACTTTATGTCTTTTATTTTATTTAAGTTTTTTTACTACCCGTAAATATGTGTCGTAACTAAGCCAGTTATCTGGGGTTGTGATGAAATCCAATATCACCGGTTTATAAGGGGTTAGATTATAGCTTGGGCAATATAAAGATTTATTTATTGAGTCTTAATCTTAATGCTTTTTCATTAACTGGCCATTAATAAAATTGAACTCGGAAACTTAAAATGAACTAGACATAGAGATTTTAAGTTTAAGACCTTAGACTCAATAGTCCACGATCTTCCTTGAGGATAGATAACCCTTTAATAGATTTCCTTACAGGATAGACATATACCTGTCGGGCGGGGGTAGCCATAATTGGAACTTAAACTTAATGAATCCAGATAATTTGGTTGACATAGACATATGGTTCAATTGGGTTAAACTGGGTATTTGTGTCTGACCATCGACAGGGGCTTACATATAATTTAGTGTTCGGGTTAATAAATCAATATATTACCCAACTTTAAGATAACCACTTCATCTTTAAAATGATATTGGAAGAAATCACAACCCTAGATAGTTTTTAATATTGAATTTTCTTAAAACCTACTTTCGAAGAATTTTATTTACTTGTTTTTAAATTTAGAATCGTCACCATTTCAAATCAATCAAACAACCTGTTAGATACTAGTAATCATTTGACCTCATAAAATTAATAGATTAGGTATTAAGTCCTCGTGGGATCGATACTTTTTATACTACTTGAACGATACGTGCGCTTGCGTTATACGTGTGTGTTTACGCCGGTCAAGTTTTTGGCGCCGTTGCCAGGGACTTATTTATCTTTCACTATTAATTTTGGGGTTAGATACGTTACTTGTATCTAATTTCTTTTTACTTATTGTTTTTGTTTTCTTGTGTTTCAGGTTCTCAGAAACTACATGAGGCGAACCAGAAGCTTTGAACTCCGATTGACCCAGAAATTGAAAGAACCATCAGACAGTTGAGAAGGGAAAGGCGAGAAGGCCAAGATGCTTTAGTCAATATGGAACCTGAACCGTTGGAGGTTGCACCACCAATTCCCATTCGAGACAGAACTATTCCGGTGGTTGACAGACTCATTTCCTGTATTGTACTTCCTCCCTTACCAGCAAATGCGTGTGACATCAAAACATGCATTCAGATGATTCAGCAGTCAGTTCAGTTCGGGGGGAATGCAACTGAAGATCCTAATGCCCACATCAGTAACTTCCTGGAAGTTTGCGCCACTTTCAACTACAACAAAGCATCAGAAGAAGCAATGAGACTACGTGTTTTCCCATACTCCTTGAAGGACAGAGCTAAAGCTTGGCTACATTCACTACCAGCAGGTTCTATCACAACTTGGAACACTTTAGCCACCAAATTTCTTGCAAATTACTTTCCACCAGCCAGAACCGGAAAGTTGAGGAATGACATCACATCCTTTGTACAACAAGATTCAGAATCCCTCTGCGAATCTTGGGAAAGGTACAAAGATTTGCTCCGAAAATGTCCTCACCATGAGATTCCAAAATGGCTTCAAGTCCAAACATTCTATAATGGACTTTCTGGAATAATGAGAACCACAATCGATGCTGCTGCTGGAGGAGCTTTAATGGCAAAAGGAGAAGATCAGGCCTGGGACCTAATCGAAGAAATGGCCAACAACAATTCCTTGTGGCCAACAGAAAGGAGCATGATCCAAAAAATTGAAGGAATTTATGAAAGTGGAGCCAATACAGCAGTCAACGCCAAGCTAGATCAGATATGCAAATTCATGGAGACTCTTACCACTGGATCCACAAGTTCACCATATGGAGGAGCACCAGAGTCAAACCAACTTGAAGAGACGGTGAATTATGTCAATAATTTCAACAGACAGGGGAACAATCCTTATTCCAACACCTACAACCCAGGGTGGAGGAATCATCCCAATTTTTCATGGAGCAACAATTCAGGCCAACAACAGAACTATCCACCACCTGAATCCCAGCAACAGAACAAAATCCAGGACCAAGCAAATGAATCAGGAATAACAGAAGTGTTGACCCACTTGAAAAAAAATAGAAGCAAAACACGACTCTCAAGCAGCAAGATATGATACTATGTTTCAATCTCAAGTAGCAAGATATGATGCTATGTTTCAATCCCAAGCAGCATTAATTCAAGGTCAATCTGCTTCTATTAAAGCACTGGAGAATCAAATTGGACAACTGGCAAATGCTCAGAGTTACAGACTGCCAGGTACCCTTCCTATCAACACATAGCCAAATCTAAGAAACATGGGGAAGGAGCAATGCCATGCCATCATGTTAAAAAGCGGTACTGAAATCAACAAAGATGTTGGAGCCAAAACAGCTGCTGAGGAAATTCCAAAAGAAACAAAGCAACAGATGGAGGAAAAAGAAGCAAAGGAAAAAGAACAGATCATTCCACCTCCACCTTTTCCCCAACGTCTTCAGAAGAACAAATTGGACAAGCAATTTTCTCGGTTCCTGGAGATCTTTAAAAAGCTGCATATCAACATTCCATTTGCAGAAGCGTTGGAACAAATGCCCACCTATGCCAAATTCATGAAAGACATTCTTTCACGAAATCGGAGATTGGGAGATTATGAGACAGTAGTATTATCAGAAGAATGCAGCGCCATCATTCAGAGAAAACTTCCTCCAAAGTTGAAAGATCCTGGCAGTTTCACTGTTCCTTGCACCATAGGAGAACATGACTTCGGTAAGGCTCTGTGTGATTTAGGTGCTAGTGTTAACTTGATGCCTTTTTCTATTTTCAGGAAACTGCAGATTGGAGAAACAATGCTCACTTCAGTCTCACTATAACTTGCTGATAGAACGCTCGTATTTCCAAGAGGCGTAGTTGAGGATGTACTGGTCAAGGTTGAAAAATTCATTTTCCCAGCAGATTTTATTGTCCTTGATATGGAGGAAGACGCAGACGTGCCAATCATCCTCAGGAGACCATTCTTGGCTACAGGTCGAACCATTATTGATGTACAAAAAGGAGAACTAACCATGAGGGTAAAAGACCAAGAAGTAACATTCAATGTTTTCAAAGCCATGAATTTCCCAGATGATGAAAAGAAGGAGGAATGTTTCATACTTGATGTGATACATAGTACCGTTCAGAACTCTGATGAAAGAAAAAGTTCTACTGACAAACTTAAAGCATGTCAATTACATGTGGAGCCTGAAGATAAAGCGCACTGCGTACTGAAGAAGCCTATTCTTGCACTACAAGCAACAAAAGAGAAAAAGTTCCACCAGCTCAACGAATTGGAGGAATTTCACATACAGCCTTTTGAGGATGCCAAATTGTACAAGGAAAAGGCAAGGAAAAGACATGATGAGAAGATATTGCACATACAACTAGAACCAAGGCAGAAGGTACTGTTAAACAAATCAAGGGGAAATTCTTCCCATGGAAGCCAAAATCACGGTGGTCGGGTCCATTTGTGATCACCAAGGTTTTACCAGACAGAGCCGTTGAGATACATGATCCTGACTCCAACAAAACTTTCAAGGTTAAAAACAAGCGTGTTAAGCACTACTGGGGAGAATCATTTGAGCGACAAAAAGAAAGTGTCACACTTTCAGATCTAGCCTAACGTTCGAGAAGTCACGTCTAGCTGACGAATTTAAACTTAGCGCTCGCAGGGAGGCAACCCATGCAATTTTTGTATATATTGTGATATGGTGTGTTTTATTTTTGTGTGTTTAATTTTTGCAGGTTTAGTCATTTCACGATGGAAGAAGCTCTCGCAAATCTTCACAAGCAATTTCCTTCTCTCCCTCAAAAATCTCTGATGAAAGTCTACAAAGCTCGCTTGGAACGAATGAGACTACTGATGATCAAAGGTATTCCTAATGACATTCGTTGGGTAATTGAAGCACGAGTCCAATTGGCATGTGAGTCTTCTAACTCTTTTATTTCACATCTGCCTGGTTTTGGAAGAAGCACCTATGTAAAGAAACGTAGAGCTAAACAAATGGGTGTTTGTTACAAATGTGCACCCTGGAATTGCAATACTCGTTGTCATTCTTTAGGAATGGTGTCTGATAATCGCGAAGAAAAAATTAAATTCATTAGGGATGGCTTGAGTAAGGAGTCTTTAGATGATATATCTTTAACTCTTGAGACGCATCCCAGTGGATATGTTCACATAGCCATTCGCAAATTACATACACAATTCCAAAAAGAAAGACAACAATTAAGTCTTGGGAATCTGACTCAAAAAGACCCTGTTTGCCAGTTTATAAGAAAATTGGATGGGAAGCTTGTCCCTGACGCATAGACGTCAATCAAGCCGTTACTTTTCTTGTAAATATTATATCTCTTTGTCTTTTCTTAATAATTGTGATTTGTTTTGTTGTTTTCTTTTATTTTCTCCGACAAGATCCAGACCTTTTTGACTATCATGATATTATTTCGCTACTAATCGTCCTCTGGAAGATACTTGTGCTATTTTTACTCACCATTTTCAGGTACTATAAATTCAGCCCGTCATTGCACTTTTGAAGGCATCCAGAGTTGAGAAAGAAATACATATAAAAAATGGAAGCCATTTCAAGAAGACGAGTTGAAAACATCTGTGTGTTTTGGGGTAGTAGTGTTGGTGTTAAGCCACAATACGTGAAGCAGCACAAGAATTGGGTCGAGTCTTAGCTGTAAGAAATATGCACTTAATATATGGCAGAGGCAATCTTGGACTTATGGGGATCGTTTCAAAAGCTGTTTAGGAAGGAGGCAGTCACGTTTTGGGAATCCTCCCAAAACCCTTGGCAGAAGCAAATCTTATTGAACCATCAAACGGAGAGGAACTGATCGTGCCAGGTATGTCTGAACGTTTGGTAGAAATGATTAACTGTGCTGATGTTTTTATTGCTTTGCCAGGTGGCTTGGGTACATTGGAGGAAATTTTTATTGTGCTATCTTGGGCGAACCTGAACATACACCAGAAACCAATTAGGCTGTACAACGTTGATGGATTTTATGATTTTCTTTGTGTGTTGATTGATGATGCCCAGAGAAATGGGTTCGTGTCAAAATCTTTGAAAGAACTCATCTTTACTGCCAGAACTGCTCCGGATCTAATAGACCAACTCATAGCCTATGAACCACGAGTTGACCCTATCCTTTCAAAAATAAATTGGTCTGAGGACGATCGTGGTAATAGGCGTAGGATTAATCTGGATCTTAACCTTTAATTTCCTGTAGAATTTCAGCTAACCAGGTATTATTTTCTAAACTCTTCTTCTACTTTTTAAGACATTGGGGACAATGTCTCATTTAGGTTTGGGGGATGGAATTAGTTGATCAATATCTTGTTTTTAGTTTGTGTGTTGTTTTTATTTTTAGTCCATAATTTTTCGAAAAATACAAAAAAAATTGAAATTTTTGAAAAAATTACAAAAATATTTTGCGTTGTTGGGTTTTTATTTTGACTAAAATGGTGAAATTGGTAAGAGATAGCTGAGTAAAGAGTTTCCACTCCTGAGACGTATCTCAAGCCTATTTTCGAAATAAGTTAATTTTTCTTTATTTCCTTTTGAATTTTTTAATTTTTGAATTCTCTATAAAACGGACTAAAATGGATCTTCATATGCTCAGTTGACAGATATTATCAACATATATAGTAACATACGGACATGAGCTAAAATTGAAAAGTTTGGAATATTCAGTGCTCTAGTTTAATTAGAGGAAGCATCTCAAAAAGCAATGGAGTAAAAAAAAAAAACAAAAAAACAAAAAAAACGTCTGAGATCCGAGTTATTAAGTCTGTAAGGGTGTTTTAACACCTAGTGCCCTAAAACCAACTGGTTTGGGAGTCACTGGCCCAAAGCTCGTTACATGGATCAAATATGCTGCAAAAATATATATATATCTGAAGTCTGAGTAATTAAGTTCGTAGGGGTGTCTTAACACCTGGTGCCTTAAAGCCAACTGGTTTGGGAGCCACCGACCCAACACTCGCTACATAGATGGAAGATATTGTATACAAATAAAAAATAGAGAAAAATCAAAGAAAAAAACTGAAAATCAAAAAAATTATTCCATTGCTACAAAAAGGTGTGAAATCTGATAGAACTTTAGGACAAAAATATTACTCTCTTATCAACTGCACTTATGACTGTTGTGGGCAAAAATGAGTTGATTAATATTTTGTCGACTGTGTATATGGAGAATGGTAAAAATAATCGGAGAATTTACTTATTCGGTAATTTAGAATGAAACAAAACAACTATTGATTTGGAGTAAAAGTTTCACCTGATTAGTCACTAACTTCTTTATTCTCTTTTCTCTTGTCTTTTTGATTTTGTATGCATTAGTTTCACTACCTTTTTTACTTTTGTAAAACGTTTGTGGGTATCGTTGCTGTAAGCCCTCACGAGACTATAACTCGTCCACTAGGGACACCTAGGGGTTTAAAGGCTTGTTGCATATGCTAAATGCAACCGTGATCCCTACGAAAGTGGATTAGTTTAATTTTAATTGTTTCTTGTATTTTATTTTATTGTTTTTCTCGAAGACTAGCAAAATGTTAGGTTTGGGGTGTGATGAGCAGAAAATATATAAATATTTACCGTCCCTTTAACTTAATATTTTGTTTAGTTTCTCGGGTTTGATGAACGTTTTGATGTGTTTTAGTTTATTTTGCAGATAAAATAATATCGGATCTCAATGAAATCATTTAGGACGAAATATGGGTCAAATAAGGGCAATTATTGGACTTGATATTTTAATTTTGGAGATTGGAAACTTGAAAGGACGTTTTTGACGAAGTGCAGTTTTGAAAATTCCAATTTTGCGCATCTGTCGTATTTTGGCATAACCTGTTACTCCAATATCGGATTGAGCTGATTCAAGTTCCAGATTAAAGAAGACTCAAAGACTGCAGCTTTGAAAGACAAAATAATTTCGAATTCTGAGGATTTCATGCCCGAAATTGATGAACTATCCAGAAGTGTGTTGTGTGTAATTAAAGTCACTTTCACTTTCAATCATTTTCAAAGCAAAATAATTAAATAAATAATAAAAATTATCAAATCATCACCAAACATGATAAGAGATTAGTGGAGAAATTAATAATGGATTTGGTGGAGCAATTAGTGGAGCAATTAATAATTGATTTGGTGGATGATTTGATGGAGGCAAATTTTACCTATAAATACCAAGCCATTTCATTTGTAAAATTCATACTTTCTTCTAAGGAATTCCTTAAGAATACTAAGAAGATTGTATCTTGTTTGTTTATTTACAGCTTTCAGTAATTAATTTCCGCTTTCGCACTTTCTTTTCTTTACTTTTCAGTTTTTACTTTCCGCAATTTACTTTTACGCACAGTACTTTTCTTTCTTTAATTTTCAGTTTTTACTTTTCAGTAATTTACTTTTCAGCAATTTACTTTTCAGTAATTTACTTTCATCAGCAATTTACTTTTCAGCAATTTACTTTTCAGCAATTACTTTTCAGCAATTTACTTTTCAGCAATTTACTTCCAGTAATTTACTTTCAACATTTAATTTTCAGTATTTAATTTCAGCATTTACTTTTCAGCATTTACTTTTCAGTATTTAATTTTCAGTATTTTACTTTATGTCTTTTTTTATTTAAGTTTTTTTTTACTACCCGTATATATGTGTCGTAACTAAGCCAGTTATCTGGGGTTGTGATGAAATCCAATATCACCGGTTTATAAGGGGTTAGATTATAGCTTGGGTATATAAAGATTTATTTATTGAGTCTTAATCTTAATGCTTTTTCATTAACTGGCCATTAATAAAATTGAACTGGGAAACTTAAAATGAACTAGACATAAATATTTTAAGTTTAAGACCTTAGACTCAATAGTCCACGATCTTCCTTGAGAATAGATAACCCTTTAATAGATTTTCTTACAGGATAGACATATACCTGTCGGGCGGGGGTAGCCATAGTTGGAACTTAAACTTAATGAATCCAGATAATTTGGTTGACATAGACATATGGTTCAATTGGGTTAAACTGGGTATTTGTGTCTGACCATCGACAGAGGCTTACACATAATTTAGTGTTCCAGGTTAATAAATCAATATATTACCCAACTTTAAGATAACCACCATCATCTTTAAAATGATATTGGAAGAATCACAACCCTAGATAGTTTTTAATATTGAATTTTCTTAAAACCTACTTTCGAACAATTTTATTTACTTGTTTTTAAATTTAGAATCATCACCATTTTAAATCAATCAAACAACCTGTTAGATACTAGTAATCATTTGACCACATAAATTTAATAGACACTACAAGAAAAAAGGCCTTTACTGACACTAAGGTTAGTGACACTAGGCTAAAAGTGTCAGAAACGACGTGTAAATGGGCCTATAAGAATGTTCCAACATGACATCGTGATCTCTGCAGGTTTGTACTGAAACCCGGAAGTTTTTCCTTTCTGGTTTTCAAATAATAGAGCATTTTCATGTTGTAATTTTAAACACTTTGTCCCGTGTTGCTCTTTTCAGGGTGTGTGAAAACATCCCAATTGTTCTCTGTGGGAACAAAGTTGATGTGAAGAACAGGCAGGTGAAAGCCAAGCAGGTTACATTTCACAGGAAGAAGAACTTGCAATATTATGAGATCTCAGCCAAAAGCAATTATAACTTTGAAAAGCCTTTTCTTTACCTTGCCAGAAAACTTGCTGGGTAAATTCTCAGGACTTTTTCCAGTTTTGAGAAGCTCGTTTTTTTTTGGGTCGCATTGGAATAAATTTAGATTGCTAAAATATTCCTCTGGGTTGTAGGGATCCTAACTTGCATTTTGTTGTGATTGCAGTTTCATATTTGCCTAATTCTGAAATATGTTCGTTGAGTTAATGAAGTAGTATGGTAATTACCTGGAATGTTACATTCTAGTACATTTTGAGCTTTGAACTTTTACTTTAGTTTCCAGGAATTCCATAATGAACAACTATCTTGTCATCTTGATTTGCTTCCTGCATTTGAAACAGTATTAGATCATGTCATCTGATAAACTTCATCTGGTTCATGAGATCCTTTATTTCAGTTTTATGTCCGTCTATATATATATATATGTGTGTGTGTGGTGTTGTGTGTGTGTGTGTGTTATTGATTTGTTTGTTTTGGTGATTATGTAGCGGTATGAAAGATACAACTTGTTATTATGGATGCCATTTGGTTTTTTATATGCATGCTCTTAGGTTGTTGGTATGGTTATTGTCAATAAGTGCTTTATGTGACAAAAATTAGATTAGGGTTATATTTTGTATTTTTTTTGGATGTATTTAATGTTTTTATTTATGAAGATATCGATTTTTTTTTTGAAGTCCATCTAATTCTTAACATTTGGTTTATAATTTCAGATTTTGTGCCAGATATCATATTGTTGGGGGATTGTTGCAGGCTTCTCACAAGTATCATGAATTTTGGTGGGGGCATGACATTTTGATGGGACTTTAAGAGTAGTTTTTGAAATATATATATGTTAATTTAAAGATTGTCTATGGAGTTTTTGTATTCATCATGTGATACTGTTGAATTGATTAATACGATTAATCTATTATAGCGAATTTTATATAATGTAATTTTTTAGTTTTTTATTTCATTGAGTTGGTATATATATATATATATATATATTTTATGATTAATTTAATTACAAAAAATAAGAAATATAATTGTGAAATAATACGATTTTTAAATTTTAAAAGATATTGACGGATATTGATACTATAGTAACAATAATTACTGACACTAAAAATCAAATATATGCGATATACTGATACTGCAGTAACAAAATTTACTGACACTATAGTATCACTAAATACTGATGATATAGTGTCAATAATTTACTGACACTAAAATAGTGTGAGAGATTACTGATACCATAGTGTCAATAATTTTCTGATACTACAGTATTAACGTTTACTGACACTAAGAATCACTAACACTAGAAACTAGTGTCAGTGATTTCTGGCTGCGGCAACACTGACACATTTATATAGTGTCAGTAAAACCCTTTACTGACACTAATTTAGTATCAGTAAAAGCCTTTTTTCTTGTAGTGAGATTAGGTACTAAGTCCTCATGGGATCGATACTTTTATATTACTTGAACGATACGTGCGCTTGTGTTATACGTGTGTGTTTACGCCGGTCAAGCTCCAAGTTTTGATTTGAGATTCCAAGCTCATGAATGGGTTTCCCCATTGTAGACACTGCATTTTTGCATATAAGTCCGATGATGAGTCTCGTATGGAGACACTACCTCTTTAGTTGTGAAAGCCGCGGGAAACGGACGTTGGAAGGGTAAAGTTGGAAATTAGCATTTTGTCAGATTTAACTCGCTTGTTTCGCTTCAGGTTCGCTTGTTGGACCTCTGTTTTTAAATACACCAAGCCCAAACTAAAATAATTAAAACATTTAAAATGCATGTCACAAATTAAGTTAAAACCAATTAAATTAAACCTAAATTAAATAAATTAAATCACATTCATAAACTAAATAAAACACAAATTAAATAAATTAAAGTAAATTCCTAATTTTTAAATCACCTACCAATTTAAATAAATCATATCCTTAACTAAAAAGAACAAATCAAATCACTTCCCTTAATTAAAAGATTTCCCTTATCACATTTTAATTAAAAATATCTCCCCATCAATACACAATCTCTCTTTCCTTCTCCAACAAGGTAAACCCTCTCCCTTGGCCTATAAAAAGAGACCCTTAACCCACACATTCAACCCTGGACAATTCACGTCAAAAAGTAGAGAAAATAACCTTTGCATTGCCGTCCAAGACAATCCCATTCAGCCTCCACTAACAACCTACAAACTGCCGAGCAACCCTAACTCCATCACTTGAAAACTGCAACAGCACGCACGCATCACCTCACGGGCCAGCCATCACCCACATCGCCACCTGCCCATGCTTCTCGCCCACACGCCCTTCGGCCTGCCCTTGCTCCTTCAATTAACGCCACCCACGTCTGCCTTCAATTCAGCCCACAAACCTTAATCACGTAACAGCACCACTAGCACATTCACGCCAATCTCAAGGAATTTCAGAACCATTCACACGCCCAAAGACCTCCCAAATTCTCTCCCATTGCCGCATATACAAACCCTAAAACCTTGCATTGCCGTGAACACCCTCTACTCCCTTCACTGCCGCACATCCATCCACTGAAACTGCCCAAGTTAGCCGCATTTAGCCCCCTTCACAGCCTTGAATACACGCCCAAACTGACCTTGAAACAGCCACAAGAACCCCTAAAACTCTAGCCAAACAGCCTCCACTGCACTGCCTCCACTGCGCACCTAAATACCTCACTGCACAGCCCCTAAACCTGCCGCACATTACACCCCTATTCTGTCCAATTTTGCCGAAACTCAGACCCCCAAAACAATCCAGAAATCACCCCAGAATTGCATTAAAAAAATGCACAAAAACCCCATGAAAAATCATCAAAAACAGCAGCCTTTTAGCCCTTAAAAACACCCAAAACAGTCCCCTAAACAACCAAAACAGTGGCCTGAAAAATAGCAGCAAAACAGCAGCGAAATGGAGTAAAGACAGCAGCTCGAACAGCAAAACAGCGAGGAAAGATGTTGTGTTAGTGAACCAAAGGAGTTGCGGATCATTCACCCTTCCAACGGACGTGTAACGCCCTTTCTTGAGACGACAAAAGATGTTAGACCTGAGGGCACCCTTTTATTTATTATCTGTCGTTTATTTTATTTAATCTGAATATTATCGCATGAGAGTCGTTTGAGGCATGATGTGATTGTTGGATGAGCGGAATATGTGTTCCCTTTTGTGGTATATAGGATGGAAACCCGGACGTAAATCCCGTAGCCGAATCCGAATGGACGGTAGTGCGGTTTGTACTCAGGATACAACGCCATGTACCACTTAAGAGACATGTATTTCGTCTCATCCAAACTTGTGTTTGAGCATATTGTAGTTCGTAGGTTATTAAAGCATGATTAGGTTGTTAGCATGTTATTTATCTTAAGCATGATTTATTCGATAGAAAGTTTATTTTTTATGCATGATTAGGTTGTTTTTACATTAGGGATTTAATTCATATTTATGCTTAGATTCTTATTTATTTGCCGCACTAGATAATTGAGCATGCTGTGTGATGATTGTATTATTGCGTGTTTGCCGTTATGACAACTTATTTTGAAGTATGCGAACTTAG
Source organism: Zanthoxylum bungeanum (assembly GCA_019454045.1). Classification (NCBI taxonomy): domain Eukaryota; kingdom Viridiplantae; phylum Streptophyta; class Magnoliopsida; order Sapindales; family Rutaceae; genus Zanthoxylum; species Zanthoxylum bungeanum. The sequence goes on from SKCR01036238.1 coordinate 133,631, forward strand.
ATATAGGTTTCATTATTATTATTATGCATGCGAACTTAGATATAGGTTTCATTATTATTATTATGCATGCGAACTTAGGTGTAGGCTACCTTTAAGAATACATGTTGAGTAGATTCGGTTAGTTTATTGCGCAAATCACATCATTACAAGTGACATAAGTAAGGGACCATTCCGAACCCAACGGTTTGAGGTCTTCCCTTGCGAGGGGTGAGTGCGGCCTTAAATCTTTGTCCCGGTTCACACCGGGTGGCGACTCCAAGTTATTTCTCCGGTTTAGTTCCCCCCGGGCTATTCCATACTCCCAACTAGGCCGCGAGCCTAGAACAATGTCGTCAAGTTCTGTGTCCTACAGTCTGGCGACTCCACTGGGGATAGAGAATTGGCCCCGAAATAATGTCTTGTAGTGATTGTAATTTTTGCTTTAGTTAACTGTGTCTACCGTAGGTTGAAAGGGGTTTAATCAAAGGCACTTTTAAGGCTAGGTAATGGTTCGGTGTCTTCCTTCATTCACTACCTTTCTATAAGGAAAAGCTGTGAAGGCACATAGCTAATCATGTACTAGTAGCCTACCGTGATTGACTAATTTGGAGGACTCGTTGTTTATTTCTGACACCAAGCGATAAGAGCCGAAGGGTCTTGGGTACTTAAGAGAGCCTCGCTCCACCCTCCCTCTGGGGAACCTACAACGGGAAATCCATTTGACAGTCAGTCACGCACTATAACTCGCTGGCACGTACCTTATTGTATAAAAAGGGTGCGCTCACTTGGTCGATTGAACCCTTGAGTGGGGAGTCCTAGTTGTGGGCAATCCTTCGTCGACGAGAGCCTTTGTCTACACTCCTATAACCCACATGTGAACCATATTTGTATGACCTATAGGAGCCACCCCTTTATGCTTTTGATAACCACATGCATATTATATCTCATACATCCCGCGCATCTCATGCATACATGCATCACGTTAACCCATGTGTCTTAAAAGCCATCATATATATCTGTTGGGTTAGGGATAAAAGAAGACTTGTCAAAGAAGAGTTTAGCAAACATGGATATCGTGGAAAAAGAAATCGAGGAACAGAGAACTTTACTGCAAGGATAGAAAGACCATGGTGGGCCCAAAAAAAAAGAAGAAAAACAAAAAAAAAAAAAAACAAAAAAGAAAAAGAAAAAAAGAAGAAAGAAAAAAGAGAAAAAAAAAAGAGAAAAAGAAAAATTGTTTGTTTTTAGTCATTAATAGTTAGGCATAAGTCCGATGATGAAATTGATTGCTTTAGGGAGAAGTCTTAGAAACGATAAACTCTTGATGTGCTTTTATCTGATACTTTGAATAATTGATTTATGTTAGACTCGTAAGCACTTGATTATTGTTCTTAGTAGTGAAAACTTGAGTAGTTAGCAAAGTGACTAGTTGAAGAAATTGTAGGTCGGTGAATGACCGTTTGCTCAGATGTCTATCTTGATTTGCTGATGTTATGATGTGTGGTATGGTTGAAAATGAAATAAAAGTCTCTAAAGAAAAGAATTGAACCACCTATAACCGATAAGCGTGAAGCTACCCATGGGCGAGTATTAGGACCACCATGAGGAGAAATGCTACCTTAAAGGGTAGGTGTGTTGAAAAAAAAAAGAAAAAAAAAAAAGAAAAAGAAAAGGAAGAAGTTCAAAATGAAAAGAAAAAAGAAAGAGACAAAAGAGAAAGAAAACCATACCACATTGAGCACGGAAAAACAACTGCAGGCACAATGGAGACATCTAGGTTGGTTTGACCCATCGACCACAATTTTTGAAACAAAATCATTGAGTTAGCTTACCTGGGGATGAATCCGTAAAGGAACTTTTGCACACACACACTTTGAGTCTGGCTTAGATCATTTATTCAAAGACTTGGATTTGAGTTGCGTTGAATGTTTTGAAGGTTCTCTGGTTTCATTACTAGGCATTCTTTGAGGACAATGATATGTATAACTATTGAGACTATTTCGTAGCATAGTATGATGATATAGAAGGCCCCACCATGTGGTTCATCTTTACCAAGTGCAAACAGCGGAGAGCAGAAAGCTAAACCAAGACTGGGGGCGACTGGTCTACCACATCGCGAATCAAGGACATAATAAGATATTGAGTCATGAAACCAGAGAGAAGACTGAACAATCACCTGGAGAACTGGCGGAAGACCTAACCCAACAGAATAGGAAATTCATTCATGCATACATGCATGCATACACGTAACGTACTTTGCATTCTTTTTGTGTTTGTTTCGTTTTGTATTCACAGGTTTCAAATAAGAAAAAGAGAAAGCGGCAAAGACAAGCCAACCAGAATCAGCAACATATGAGTAGTAGTTTTGGGGATGAGTCTCAGGGTTGAGGCCCATATCAGTTTCAGTTTTAGGGATGAATCCCGGGGGCGAGGCCCACACCAGCATTGATATCAGTTTTAGGGATGAGTCCCAGGGTTGAAGCTCGTGTTGTCAGAATCAGTTTCGGGAATGAAGCCCAGGGAATAAAGCCCACATTCAGCACGGTTCGGGAATTGACCACCTCACAACATGGTTCGGGAATGAACCATCACATCAGTATCAGCTTGGGGTGAGTCCCACATCAGTATCGGTTCGGGGGCGAGGCCCATATCAGTATTAGCATGGGGGCGAGGCCCATATCAATATCAGTTTGGGGCGAGGCCCACATCAGTATCAGTTCAGGGGCGAGGCCCACATCAGTATCAGTTTAGGGTTGAGGCCCACATCAGTATCAGTTTCGGGGATGAGTCCCAGGGTCGAGGCCCACATTAGCATCAGTTTTGGGGATGAGTCCCAGGGTCGAGGCCCACATCAGTATCAGTTTGGGGGCAAGGCCCACGTCAGTATCACTTTGAGGGCGAGGCCCACGTCAGTATCAGTTTGGAGCGAGGCCCATATCAGTTTGGGGTGAGGCCCACATCAGTTTCAGTCTGAGGCGAGGCCCACATCAGTATCAGTCTGGGGCGAGGCCCACATCAGTATCAGTTTGGGGGCGAGGCCCACATCAGCATCAATCTGAAGGCGAGGCCCACATTAATATCAGTTTGGGGTGATGCCCATATCAGTTTGGGGCGAGGCCCATATCAGTTTCAAGTCTGGGGGCGAGGCCCACATCAGTTTCAGTCTGTGGGTGAGGCCCACATCAGTATCCGTCTGAGGCGAGGCCCACATCAGTATCAGTATGGGGGCGAGGCCCACATCAGTATCAATCTGGGGCGAGGCCCACATCAGTATGAGTTTGGGGGCGAGGCCCGCATCAGTATCAGTCTGGGGCGAGGCCCACATCAGCATCAATCTAGGAGCGAGACCCACACCAGTATAAGTTTGGGGTGAGGCCCACATCGGTATTAGTCTAGGGGCGAGGCCCACATCAATATCAGTTTGGGGTGAGGCCCACATCAGTATCAGTTGAGGGCGAGGCCCGCATCAGTACCAGTTCAGGGTCGAGGACCCACTACATCATCAGTTTAAAGGCGAGGCCCACTTTGTCAGCGGTATTAGGTCAAGGTGCCCAGGGTCGAGGTACCCCCGTTGTCAGTTGCAGTTCCGGGATTCTTCCTAGGGTCGAGGGCCCACTACATCATCAGTTGTAGTTCTGGGATGCGTCCCAGGGTCGAGGACCCACTACATCATCAGCTTATGGGCGAAGCCCACTTTGTCAGCGGTATTGGGTCGAGGTGCCCAGGGTCGAGGTGCCCTCGTTGTCGGTTGCAGTTCCGGGATTCGTCCTAGGGTCGAGGGCCCACTGCATCATCAGTTGTAGTTCCGGGATGCGTCATAGGGTCGAGGACCCACTACATAATCAGTTTGAGGGTGAGGCCTACTTTGTCAGTGGTATTGGGTCGAGGTGCCCCCGTTGTCGGTTGTAGTTCCGGGTCGAGGGGCCCATTACATCATCAGTTTGAGGGCGAGGCCCACATTGTCAGCGGTATTGGGTCAAGGTGCCCAGGGTCGAGGTGCCCCCGTTGTCGGTTATAGTTCCGAGTCGAGGTGCCCAGGGTCGATGTGCCCACTACATCATCAATACGAGAGCGAGGTCCTTATTGTCAGCGGTGTTGGGTCGAGGTGCCTAGGGTCAAGGTGCCCCCGTTGTTAGTTGCAGTTCCGGGATGCGTCCCAGGGTCGAGGGCCCACTGCATCATCAGTTGTAGTTCCGGGATGCGTCCCAGGGTCGAGGACAGATGACTGGTAAATCTATCATTATTTCCCACTATTTAACCTAATATTTTGTATAGTTTCTTGAGTTTTGTGAATATTTTGATGTATTTTGTGTTATTTTGTAGATAAATAAAGTTTCAGGACATTCTGGAGGTGATTTGGGTCAAAACAGTGAAAATTGGACGAAAATGGCATTTTGGTAAATTCCCGCGTCGCGACTCAAGACCTTCAGCGTCGCGACGCCTAACGTGCACCGAAAAGTACTAACGTGCGCCGGGTCCACAAATCAGAATCTGAGAAAAGTTTCACTTTGCTAACGTGCGCCGTGCCATGTGTCACCATCATAGCCGATCTGCTAACATGCGCCTTGCCACGTGTCGCAATCCTACGGTGCCGACAGTCATTATCGCCACGTGTGCCACGTGTCACTCCACGTCATTGCCACGTCATCAGCCACATCACCAGGTTGACCAAGTCAAACTGCCAGCTTACCGCCACATCATCATCAGCCAATCAGGAAGTGCCACGTATCGCAATCCTACGGTGCCGACAGTCTCTTTCCCACGTGCCGCCACATCACCGCCACGTCATCGCCACGTCAGCATCAATCATTGAGTATCTAATCCTTATCTGACACGTGGCGGATAAGAATCTCATCGACCAATCAGAAGCCGCCACGTGTCACAATAATTGAAGCCCAACCACCTCGCCACGTGTCACCTTATCAGCTTATCCAGAATCTTCAAACCGACGAACCAGAGCGTGCCACGTCGACAAAAGCTGGCGTAGCGACGCCAAAGGCCCTGGTGTCGCGACGCTGGAAGCCTACCGGGGCCTATAAATAAAGCTTCAAATTTCAGAATTCATTGTACCACTCTCTCTCTTCTATTCTCTGTAAAGAGAGAGTTTCTCTCTCTAGTTTCTTTTAGTTTTTAGTTTTTTTTAGTTTTTAGTTTTGTAAATAATTTTAATTACGTTTTGTTAATATAGTAATTTTTTTTTTTTTTACTTTTTACAGTTTTTACTATTTACCATGAGGAGGTAACTTCCCCAGCTAGGGTGAAAGGTAATTCTTTTACTGTTACTATTCAGATTAATCTCCCTTAAAAATAATATATTCACTATTTAAAATATTGACTTAAAAAGGATACTGCCAGATTGGTCGGTTGGTAATTCATTTTAATCTGGTTTAAACCTGACTAATCAAGGATACCGCCAGATTGGTCGGTTGGTAATTTAATTTTGGTACCGCCTTTATGGCTGGTTGGACTTAATTTGACTTAATCAGGTTACCGCCTTTATGGCTGGTTGGAAAAAGAATCACAAGTTTATATATTATTTTATGGGAGATATCTAAAATAGTAAATAGTAAAAGTAATTCCTTTTACCTTAGCATTTTATTTTATTTTATTTTACTTTTCAGTTTTTACTTTATGTCTTTTACTTTTTAGTATTTTTACTTTATGTCTTTTACTTTTAAGTTTTTACTAGCCCTAATTATGTGTTAGTTATCTGAGGTTGTGATGAATTCTAATATCACCGGTTTATAAGGGGTTATTTTGTAGTTTGGGTAATTTAAAGGTTTACTTATTAAGTCTTAAGCTTAATGCTTCTTGTTGTCTGATCACCAATAAGATTGATGTGGTAAATCTAAAATGAACTAGACATAGGGATTTTAGGTTTCAGCCTTAGAATAATAGCCCACGATCTTCCTTGAGGATAGATAACCCTTTAATAGATTTCCTTACAGGATAGACATATACCTGTCGGGCGGGGGTAGCCATAATTGGAACTTAAACTTAATGAATCCAGATAATTTGGTTGACATAGACATATAGTTCAATTGGGTTAAACTGGGTATTTGCGTCTGACCATCGACATAGGCTTTTGCATAATTTAGTGTTCCAAGGTAGTAAACTGATTTATTACACAAACATAAAATAATCACTTCATCTTTTAAAAGATATTAGAAGGATTCACAACCCTAGATCTTTGTGTCTTTTGTTATTTTCTTTAGTATTTTCTTTTGTCTTTTTATTTATTTATTTAGAAAATCTACAATCAACCAAACCAATCAAGCAATCATTCTCTTCACCCTCAATTAGATATCTGTAAATAAATAGATTCAATAATTAATAACAACAGTAGGAATTAAGTCCTCGTGGGATCGATATTTTTATACTACTTGAACGATACGTGCGCTTGCGTTATACGTGTGTGTTTACGCCGGTCAAGGACCCACTACATCATCAGCTTATGGGCGAGGCCCACTTTGTCAGCGGTATTGGGTCGAGGTACCCAGGGTCGAGGAGCCCCCGTTGTCAGTTGCAGTTCCGGGATGCGTCCCAGGGTCGAGGGCCCACTGCATCATCAGTTGTAGTTCCGGGATGCGTCCCAAGGTCGATGACCCACTACATCATCAGTTTGAGGGCGAGGCCCACTTTATCAGCGGTATTGGGTCGAAGTGCCCCCGTTTTCGGTTGCAGTTCTGGGATGCGTCCCAGGGTCGAGGGCCCACTGCATCATCAGCACATTTCACATTCGGTGGTTCGGGAACAAAGCCCAGAGGTCGAGGCACCTCGCCATCACATTCAGTTCGGGAACAAAGCCCAGGGAACAAAGCCCACTCTCTACACAACTCGGGAACAAAGCCCACAGATGGTTCGGGAACAAAGTCCAGGGGTCGAAGCGCCTCGCCATCATATCAGTTCAGTTCGGTAGTGATTCCTAGAGATCGCAGCATCTTGCAGGGATGAACCTCATGGGTCGCAGCACCTCACCACCAGATCAACTCAGTTCGAAGCAGCGGGCAAGTCAAGCGGCAGCTGGCAAGCCAGGTAAGTAAAAATGCATTGCATAACTTTGATAAGATTGTCATTGTCACACACTGCACAAGTCACATCAAAGTGGGGACGACTATAGACACTGCATTTTTGCATATAAGCCCGATGATGAGTCTCGTATGGAGACACTACCTCTTTAGTTGTGAAAGACGCGAGAAACGGACGTTGGAAGGGTAAAGTTGGAAATTAGCATTTTGTCAGATTTAACTCGCTTGTTTCGCTTCGGGTTCGCTTTTTGGACCTCTGTTTTTAAACACACCAAGCCCAAACTAAAATAATTAAAACATTTAAAATGCATGTCACTAATTAAATTAAAACCAATTAAATTAAACCTAAATTAAATTAAATTAAATCACATTTATAAACTAAATAAAACACAAATTAAATTAAATTAAAGTAAATTCCTAATTTAATTAAATCACCTACCAATTTAAATAAATCATATCCTTAACTAAAAAGAACAAATCAAATCACTTCCCTTAATTAAAAGATTTCCCTTATCACATTTAAATTAAAAATATCTCCCCATCAATACACAATCTCCCTTTCCTTCTCCAACAAGGTAAACCCTCTCCCTTAGCCTATAAAAAGAGACCCTTAACCCACACATTCAACCCTGGACAATTCACGTCAAAAAGTAGAGAAAATAACCTTTGCATTGCCGTCCAATACAATCCCATTCAGCCTCCACTAACAACCTACAAACTGCCGAGCAACCCTAACTCCATCACTCGAAAACTGCAACAGCACGCACGCATCACCTCACGGGCCAGCCATCACCCACATCGCCACCTGCCCTTGCTTTTCACCCACACGCCCTTCGGCCTGCCCTTGCTCCTTCAATTAACGCCACCCACGCCTGCCTTCAATTCAGCCCACAAACCTTAATCACGTAACAACACCACTAGCACATTCACGCCAATCTCAAGGAATTTCAGAGCCATTCACACACCCAAAGACCTCCCAAACTCTCTCCTATTGCAGCATATACAAACCCCAAAACCTTGCATTGCCGTGAACACCCTCTACTCTCTTCACTGCCGCACATCCATCCACTGAAACTGCCCAAGTCAGCCGCATTTAGCCCCCTTCACAGCCTTGAATACACGCCCAAACTGACCTTGAAACAACCCCAAGAACCCCTAAAACTCTCGCCAAACAGCCCCCACTGCACTGCCTCCACTGCGCACCTAAATACCTCATTGTACAGCCCCTAAACCTGCCGCACATTGCACCCCTATTCTGTCCAATTTTGCCGCAACTCAGACCCCCAAAAAAATCCAGAAATCACCCCAGAACTGCACTAAAAAAATGCACAAAAACCCCATGAAAAATCATCAAAAACAGCAGCCATTTAGCTCTTAAAAACACCCAAAACAGTCCCATAAACAACCAAAACAGTGGCCTGAAAAACAGTAGCAAAACAGCAGTGAAATGGAGTAAAGACAGCAGCCCGAACAGCAAAACAGCGAGGAAAGACGTTGAGTTAGTGAACCAAAGGAGTTGCGGATCATTCACCCTTCCAACGGACGTGTAACGCCCTTTCTTGAGACGACAAAAGATGTTAGACCTGAGGGCACCCTTTTATTTATTATCTGTTGTTTATTTTATTTAATCTGAATATTATCGCATGAGAGTCGTTTGAGGCATGATGTGATTGTTGGATGAGCGGAATATGTGTTCCCTTTTGTGGTATATAGGATGGAAACCCAGACGTAAATCCCGTAGCCGAATCCGAATGGACGGTAGTGCGGTTTGTACTCAGGATACAATGCCACGTACCACTTAAGAGACACGTATTTCATCTCATCCAAACTTGTGTTTGAGCATATTGTAGTTCGTAGGTTATTAAAGCATGATTAGGTTGTTAGCATGTTATTTATCTTAAGCATGACTTAGTCGATAGAAAGTTATTTCTTTATGCATGATTAGGTTGTTTTTACATTAGGGATTTAATTCATATTTTTGCTTAGATTCTTATTTATTTGCCGCACTGGATAATTGAGCATGCTTGTGTGATGATTGTATGTTATTGCGTGTTTGCCGTTATGACAACTTATTTTGAAATATGCGAACTTAGATATAGGTTTCATTATTATTATTATGCATGCGAACTTAGGTGTAGGCTACCTTTGAGAATACATGTTGAGTAGATTCGGTTAGTTTATTGCACAAATCACATCATTACAAGTGACATAAGTAAGAGACCATTCCGAACCCAACGGTTTGAGGTCTTCCCTTGCGAGGGGTGAGTGCGGCCTTAAATTTTTGTCCCGGTTCACACCGGGTGGCGACTCCATGTTATTTCTCCGGTTTAGTTCCCCCGCGGGCTATTCCGTACTCCCAACTAGGCCGCGAGCCTAGAACAGCGTCGTTAATTTATGTGTCCTACACCTATCACCTTTGTAAGACTCTTTAGAGTGTGCTAGCACCATGAAAAATTTGCAACAAATCCTCTATTTGCTTCTTCTAACTCTCGGCCAATGAGAGAAATTTTGAGAGAAAATGGCACCAAGTGCCGTGAGGGAGAGAGAGGGAGAGGAAGAAGTGTAATGTGTTGTGTGTTTTTGATTTTCAAAAAATCAAATACCAAACCCACTTTTCCAAAAATGGTACAAGGCATTAAAGCCTTTCAACAACTCCCATCAATCACAAAAGTGACATGAATCACATCACTCAAAGGTGATGTGACTTCCATCACAAGAATGACTATCGATGTGACGCGTGATGTGACTTGTGGGCCCCACTTGATTCGAAATCCGAGTGGGCCCGCAAACACTCCCAGGCTCGGGTTCGCTAATTCCGAATTAACGAATTTTCCGTTGCGACGTAATTAAATCAAATTTAATTAAATAATTATGCCTAGCAAAATTACTATTCACGTCGCTAGCGAATTAATTCTAAATTAACTCGTTCGCTAGAATTAAAATCTAATTTTAATTCTTCGTCGAAATCTAATTTCGTATAATATATCGAATATATTATTTTATCGATTAATTCCGAATTAATCGTTCTCTCTCTTTTAATAGAATTTTATCCCAGATAAAATTCTCCGTAATTAATCCTAGATTAATTTTCTCTCTCTTATAATTAATCCCAGATTAATTATGTGTGAGTCACACGTCATCGGTGAATTTTTGGGAAGCATGGATATGTTGGCAGTAAATCTGGTCATCGGACTATCCGAACACGTACGTACCTAGTACTACGTTTTTACCGATTTACAAGACATGGTTGGCTTCTAGCAAAGCACCGTGCCTACCCAATTCTCCAGAAATATTCTTAAAGGAATATGTAATCTGTATCAGGCGTAGTATACGTAGTATTGCGTATTTCGATCTAGTATCTGATGTCACGTGCTAGGCCTGGGGCTGGAATTGTGTCTTCCCCGTACGAAGCACATATCGAATCTCTGGTAACTAGTCTCTATAATCGGATAAACATGACCTAGTCATATTATCCCGATAGCTGCAGCATATAAGAGTACCAGTTCCTTATCCTACGTGACCATCATCTCCATATGACTGAAGTGATACTTCCATCTTGACATCACACCCAATACACTACGATTCTCAATATACCCAGAAGAGGCGTACACAAAACCTGTTAAAGCCCTGGACGATCAAAACCAAAGTATATTGATTGTCGCAAGTATTATCGATGCAAGTCTCAGGTTAAGACCAAATATACCTACCCTGATTCGGACTTCCATAGACAAATAGTCATACTACCAATGGAAGTCTGAGGGGTCTATCCAGAGCGAATTTGTTTCCGTACCATCGGTAAACACAACCTCCTATTACACTTGCATAAGTATCCAATACTTAAATCTATGAGAACTATGCCGTTATGCTCCCACAACGCGCATAAGTGCAATACTAGTTTATTCCGCATTGTCAATGTCCAATCTCAATAATACTACGACTATGGATGTTTTAATGATTAAACCTTAGTGGATTAATACTGTCTCATATCTTATTAATTCGTAACTAATCATATGGACTTTTATCATTTATGTATCTTGGTAATCCAATTACAAATGATAAAAGAGCAATTTCCTTTGTGACAAAGTTAATTTGTACAACAACACCATGTTATGTACAAATTGTGATGTTATGGGTCATAATTGTCCAACATAAACCGCACTTATCAGCGGCATGTGAAGAGCTCTCCGTGCCGCGATTCTGGACCTCCGTTCGATCGCCGGAAAATACCATTGTGCTCGTCTCGTCGTGGAAAAGCTGATGGTATGCTCAAAACCAATTTTTGACAACTTTCGTCGAAACCGGTTTTCCGAACTGAAGCTCTGTTTCTGAGTTTTGGGATCTCAGCGTAGAACCTTAGCTCTTGATACCACTTGTTGTGATAAAAACACACACAATAGAAGATAAATGAGAGAAAACTCTTCTTTTATTACACAACTAAAAGAATTACAAAGCTTAAAACCAAGCTTTACAAAAAACTCTCAAACACTTTTTACTCTCTATTATGCTCACTCTATGTATTTGGGATGCATTTCTGATGGCTATGGGGCTCCTTTTATAGTTGTCAAAACGTGTGCTACAGTGGCACACATTTTGGCAACACATTTTGCCAACCCAACGCGTTACGCGTTGCATGAGAGCTGGCCGCCATCATTTGCAGCTAGCATGCATTTGCATGCTGTCATGGATGCAAATGCATGCTGGACTCCAACACAAGGGGCGCAATGCTTCTTGAAGATAGATCTCTGATTGAGCTACCATCAGCCCCGAACTAAAAATGAATGCATTTTGAAAATGGCTATTCACACTCGTTACAGACATCGTGAGTTTGAACTATGCCTTTGGTATTACAAATGCTCTACAATGCTTAAGGATTTGATGAACTGGATATTCAAATCATTCTTTGGTTGATTCATAATTGTCGTTATCAATGTTATATTGACCTAATTGGAGAATACGGAAAAATCACGAACGTCATCTCCCCATGGTCTTATAAGACTTTAAGGGAAGCATAAACCATACGCTAAACTTTTTAAGTATAAATTTTGGCACTTTAAAGTGGCCTTCCACGGAAGTGTGGTATCCAAAGATGGTATAAGTAGGGATATGAAGAAAGTTGAAACAGTGTAAAAATTGGCCACGCCCAATCAGTGACACGAAAATTAGAAGCCTTTTTAGGTCAACATAAGATTATTGGGGAATTGTGCAGGGCTTTTCCGATATAGCAACTCCACTAAGACGACAGACATAGAGGGGATAATTAAATGTATGTATGGTCTCATATCTGTGAGGAAAGCTAATAGAAGTTAAATGAGCGTTTGAATTCAGCTCCCGTATTAGTGTTACCATCAGGCCACTATAGTTATATGGTGCATTGTGATACGTTTAGCGATGGTTTGAGATATATATTATTGTAGCATTGTAGGGTAATGGCTTTCGCTTATCAGTAAAATTATCCTACTCACGACTTGTAAATATTTGATGCCTTCTTTGCTCTTAAAATTCAGAAGCACTACTTGTAGGGCAAACAACTTGAAGTTTATATCGACCACAAGTGCGTGAAATGTATCTTTGACTAGGGAGATCTAAAATGTTGAATTGATTGCTCGATTTTGTCTTACTCATGCAAGGGAAATATACTAGCTGACACCTTAAGCAGAAAATTATTTGGGAGTTTGGCTTACTTGCCCGTTGATATAAGAGAGAAAGTGCGTGATCTACGACAATGTATGTACGATGGAGTGGAATTTTAACTACCTGAGTTAGGTGTAATGCTTGCATCCAAGTGAGATCGCTGTTGCTTGAGGAAATATTAAGAGGCACAATCAACCGACACTTACAATCAGAATAAGAAAGATAGAATTTAGCAAGGTGAAGAAATAGAATTTCAGATTGATAGTTATGATATTCTGAGATACGGTGTAAAATTGTAGTGCCTTCAAACGAACAATTGAAGAAAAGAATTATGGAGGTGTCCCACACATTCTCTTACGTCATGCACCCTGATACGATAAAATGTACCATGGCATGAAGCAAATTTATTACAGAAATTGAAAGATGGAACTTCCACCATTTTAAGGACTCAACAAGTTTGAAAGTGAAGAAGAATGTTGAACCTAGGAAAAAGAGTAATTTTCGGCCTTGCTCATTTTTATAGGAGAGTATGGGTCTTTTGGATGCTTATGATATAACAATACTTAGTAGTGATATATTGTTGGAATGGTGGGATTATATAATTCAGATTGTTAAAAGAGATGAAATCTTAGAGTGTGTGTAGGTGTGCTTTGAATCGGCCATGGTGATGTTGAGTTAATCTTAGAGGGGAGGATTTAGGTTTCATGTGTTAAAGTGAAGAATGAGAAGTTAATATGTTACGTGGTTGGGCAGCAGTGTGGGTTGTGAAGTGGTGTCGGATTAAGAAAAATAGTGGTACATCTTGTTGGTGTTTTTGATATGTGGGTATTGGCGCTAAGGGGAAGAGTTAGTTATGAGTATTACTAATTGAAGGATTTTGGAGGGCATATAAGTCATAGGTTCGACTATGAAGGGAAATTGAGAAAGTTAGTAATATCTATTGTTGTTTAGTTATAGATATAATGTTGGTAAATTGTTGATGCTAAATTAAAGGATATTAGGTTGCATTTTGGTTTAGTCGAGGACATTGTGGGTTGTGCAAGAGGTCATAGTTTTGGTCATGGAGAAAGTTTTTATGTGATTATGTGGCTTTAAATAAACATGTACTTTAGAGAGTTGTGTTTTCGATCAAGTGTAGACGGGTTATTTAATTTGTTGCTCGACGTTTGTTTATTTGCGCTAGAAATAAAGAGTAAATGTATAATAGGATGTTTCGTTAGATTAAATTTCATTATAGGTTACTTTTCCTCTTAAGAGTTCATCAAAAGAATCTTACCTGATTTTTATCCATTTTTAGATCATCAGTACAGTCAACAGTCTACCACTCGGCGACTCTCGCTATTCCAATACACTGTGATTAGATCTTTGTTGATATTTTAAAGGTTTTAAAATTGGGACTTCGATTTTGATTAAGCTTTAATTGTTAAAGAATATGCATGATGATTACATGTTTTTGTCTCAGCACTTGTTAAATATTTTCATGATTTTTTTATTATCGTTATGTTTCCGATGAGACACTCGATTGATAATAGGTTTCCATCTCGACGCTTGTTGCATGTTTTTATGTTTTTTATGACTCATCATCATATTTCCGTCGGGGCGTTTGTTTAGGGCTTCGACCATCAGAGAAATGGATTGACCTGTTACCTTGTCGATAATGGCTTGTTTTGTTCCTCGCTTGGTTTTTGCGCGCGACTTGGGCGTTGAGCGCTTGATATGTTTTCGACTATGACATACATGACATATGAAATGGATTTTGAGTTTTAAAATTGTTTGATAAGTTCTTGCATATGATAAGTTTTATTTATTTTGTTATCTACTCACTAAGTCTCCCCAAGACTCACCCCAACCAGTTTTTTTAATTGTTTTACAGGTTTCCAGTTATCTTGTGTAAAAGGCCGAATTCCTTTCGTTGAAGATGACGTTTTGGATACAAGATATTAAATTCCAGTTTCAATTTGTAGTGACATATGGAGTGACCATTGGCAGTCACATTCATACATAGATGTGACATATCATTGGATTGATGATTCGTGATTTATTTAAAAAAAGAATTATTGTATTTTGGCTTTTGATGATGCACACATTACACATAATATTTATGTAATGATTAGTAATATTTTATAGTAATATGGATTAGTGAAAAAATTTTAACTATTGGATTTGATAATGCATCGCCTAATACTGCATTAATTAATGAATTCTAAGCTATTTGCCAACCAAATTTTAGAGGTAAATTTTTCCATATTTGATGTGCATGTCATATTTTGAATTTATGTGTACAAGATTGTTTGAAATCTTTAAACTCTCATATTTTACCTAGTAAAAAAGCAATTAATTTAATTTGGTCGTATTCTAAAATTAGAAGAGAATTATGTACTTTTTGTAAGCAAAATGATGTTAGACCAAAAAATTTGGCCGTGATGTTCCCACTTGTTGGAATTCTACTTATTTTTTACTAAATGAAAGTTTTGAATATAAAGATTTATTATGTTCATTTGTTGCTCAATATCAATATGATGTAGTTTTATATCACAGTAATTGTGAAGTTTGTTAAAAAATAATTTTAAAAGATTTTAATGATGCTACGAATATTTTAAGTGGTGTCTATTATCCAACTTCAAATATTTTTCTCCTTACAAGTCTTGACATTATTGGGGTAATAGCCGAACCTAATAATAATAACAACAAATCTAATGATGTTTTTGATGATCCTAATAATATTTTTGATGATCCTAATAACGAATTTGATGATTCTAACAATGTTGTTAATGATCCTTTAAATGCAATTAAAAAATGTGTTGCATCGATGAGGACCAAATGACTTAATTATTATATAAACATACCATTACTTTATCTTGTTACTTTTGTTTTGGATCCAAGGTTTAAAATTGAAGATTTGGAAAATATTTTACAAAATTATTATGCTTTATTAGGTGAAAGAACTGTGATTGTTTCTTCAATTATTGATAATGTTATGAGAACTTTACTTGATTTATATAATGATTATGTAAGTAGATATAATATTTAAATAGTTGATACTACACAATCCATGAATGCACCAACTGAACAATCTAAGCTTCCTGCTG
This sequence comes from Zanthoxylum bungeanum, assembly GCA_019454045.1. Classification (NCBI taxonomy): domain Eukaryota; kingdom Viridiplantae; phylum Streptophyta; class Magnoliopsida; order Sapindales; family Rutaceae; genus Zanthoxylum; species Zanthoxylum bungeanum. The sequence continues at coordinate 149,358 of SKCR01036238.1, forward strand.
ATAGAAGTTGGTTAATGCAACGAAATAAAAAATCAAAGTCCATCAATACTACCCCTACCAATTTAGAAATTAATGTATATCTAACGATGAATTTCGAGTTTCCCAAAAGTGCTTTTGTAGATGAGCAATTTTTTATCCTTGATTGGTGGCAAAAACATCAATAATTGTTTCTAGTCCTGGCAGTGATTGCAAGTGAGGTATTAGTGACACCAGCCTCAACTATATCTGTAGAGCAAACATTTAGTATGGACGATAATATTTTTGATCACATAAGATCAAGGTTGAAACCGGGGACTTTGAAAGCTCAAACTTGTCTTGACAATTGGTGTAGAACGGAACGTTGTGAACAAGAAAATAAGCCAGAAATTTTTGAAGATTTGTGTGATAAAACGAACCCAATTGGAACTGAAAGCTCATGAAGGATCGCCTTCCCCGGATGACTTTGAATAAAATGTTAATGGGGTAAATTATTAAAAATAAAAAGTAACAAAATTACGTGAACTTTAATTCTTCTACCCCCAAAAGGATACATAGGCAACTTATATAAGTGCAAGCTCTTTTTTTCAAAACAATAAATAAATTATCAATGTTTTAGTAAATCTTTAATTTTTTTTCATTATTTTTGTAACAATTTAAATTAATTTAATTACGTTTTAGTAAATCTTTAATTTTTTATTATTTTTATAATCATTTAATATATTTTAAAAAAAATCGATTTCAAACCTTAAACCGAACCGAACCGCATGATTCTGCCGGTTTAAAGTTCAGTTGCGATTTGATTTTGGCCGAACTATAAACGATCAAACCTTAAATGAAATCGTTACGTGTGGTTCGGCCGGTTAAACTTCGGTTGCGGTTCGGCTTTGGCTAAAATCACAAACGATCCCTAGACCGACTTGTTGGTCTATGGTTCGGTTACGGTTCGATTTTGGCCAAAATCACAACCGAACTATTAGTCTACGGTTAGGTTATGGTTTGGCCAAAGCCGAACCGCCAACCGCACGGTTCGATTACGGTTTTGAACCGTAATCGAACCGTGTGCATGTCTAATTACCACAACTAATAAATATAAAACCTTTTATAATATGAAGTTTCCAACCATTGAACATGAAATTCATACCAATAAATATGAAACTTTTTAGAACATGAAATTTCTAACCATTAACATGTAATTACCACAATCAATAAATATGAAATATTTTAAAACATGAAACTTCTAACCATTGACAACTAATACCAATAAATATGAAATCTTTGCTAAAATAAAATTTTCAACCATTGATATGTTACTTTTACCATTGACATGCAATTATTGAGCATTAACATGCAATATTTCAATACTTTGTAAATTGAACATGCAACTAAAACATTGAGTCAAAATCTTTAACCATTAAACATGCCATCAATACCAATAAATATGAAATATTTGCTAACATGAAACTTTCAACTATTAACATACAACATTGATCGTTAGACCTATAATTTAATATTTTATTAATATTTTAATATATATTAAATTATTTTTTATTTTTTATTTTTTTATTTAAAAGGAAAACTGACTTTGTAATTGGTTGCCTTTTTTTTTAATTTTCAGCCATTATTGATAGCCAAACAATGGCAAAAAATTAAAGGACATTAGTAGCTCCAAATATGCAAGAGCGGCTCAAGTTTTTTTTTGGTTTTAGGCGGAAAAAAAAATTAACAATGCCTTGTTAAATTAGAGATATTTTTAAAACATGAAAATAATCATATTATTTATTTGGAAAATATGAAAGATCAAGATAAGTGTTTATAAAATGTAATAATTTTAATAATTTTAGACTACAATTAACTTATCAATTAGAAAATTTTGTTATTTTTTAACATAAAAATTAATAACAATTTTAAGAATATATTTGAATATATAGACACAAATTTTTATGGGACCTTATATTTGAGTGAGATTTTAAGCGACCGCTTAAATTGAATAAGGGTCTAAAATACCGGGGTTTAACACCCCGATCATTCCGACGACTACTACCTCGTAATTCCAATGACTATAATGCTAAAGGTGGCATAATACGTGATATGAATCATGTTCAAGCATGTATCTGCTCATGAAATGACTTGTTGGACATTCGGCAAATTCCTTACAGTTTCGATACGAAATTTGTTCGATGTTCTACTCCGGATAATCCTTAGTATTTGGGCTATAACCTTTTCATACGAACTCTAATTTTTATGAATTTTATATCGTTGGAAATCTAATACCGAGACCTACAACGTTCGTGTTGGACATATTTCAAAAATCAGATCAGAAGTAGGTCAAAAACCATGATTTCCGTTACTGCTATAGTGAAATTCGAGAATGAGCTAGAATTGGGTAATGTGGCACAATCTTAGCCACTCATTTTGTCACAAAAATCGGCCATTTTCCTATAAATAGAACATTATTCACTCATCCCCTTTCCAAGCCAAAAACGTGAAGGAGCATTAGGAAAACTCTCTCATTTTTCTCTTATCCTAATGCTATTTTGGAGTAACAAGTGATGATTCCAACCATATCTCATGCAAAGTACGCTCTTTATCCTCTTTCTCTCTTCTAATTTCAATTTTAAGCTTAAAATATAGAATCCCCAAATTCGCACCCTATATACCCTAGGGATTGGAATTGTTTAATTGGCCTTAATGGTGTTGATTAGCATGCATTTTAAGTAGTGCCATGATAGTATAAGCATGGAATGAAGCCTTTAAGTGTATGAAGGTGTTAGGGGATTTTACTTTGTGATTTAATGATGCCAGATTATGGTTTGTGTTTGGGTTGATGTTATGAATGGGTTTTTTGTCCAGTTGAGTTGAAGTTTAAATGAGGGTGTTGAAGTTGCGTTGGGTAGTGACAATGGAGAACTGGTATCTGGCCCTGAAATCAGGATAACGTCGCGACACGCACGGGCTAGCATCACGACATTGAACATGTGAATGCCATCTGCCTCGGATCGATCATGTGGAAGACTCGAGTCGGTGGTGTGGAAGACTCAGGTCGGTCATGTGGAAGACTCGGGTCGGTCATGTGGAAGACTCAGATCGGTCGTATGGAAGACTCGGGTAAGTGGTAAGGAAGACTCGTGTCGGTCGTATGAAGTCTCGGGTCGTTCATGTAGAAGTCGCGACACTCATCACCTGGCTTCGCGACGCAGAACATGAAATGCTATCTGGCTCAAAATTGATCGTATGAGTGTCGCGAAGCGCAAGACCTGGAGTCGTGACATGTAGTAAGACCGGTTTCATCGCGATTCAGTTTCGTCCTAGGATATTAAATTCAGTCAACACGTTAGCCATCCCGACACGTACACAACATTAATGACCATATACTACATCTATAACCATAATTAGTTTCTAGCTTATATATGCTAACCATACTCGAATACATGATGAGTTAGCTTTCCGTAGGAACCTCTTCAGACGCATCCAGGATCATTGGATATAGTCATCAATCAGTGAGTGGGCCTTTTTCTCTCCAAGTTATTATTTACTTATTTATTTTGAACTAAGATTTACCTTTAAAGTACATAGGGCGTTCGCCAAGTTTGATTGTAAATGTTTTATGAATTGATAATGTTTTTAGAAAGATTGATTTCAAAAGTATGATTTTGTGATTTTCGGAGGCATGAGGGATAAATCCACCTCAGATATAACTTGACACATATATGGAATTGACGAATACAGATAACGTGTGCACACGTAGTTCAGGATTATGGATGACATATGCACCTAGATCCCAGATTCAGGGTCAGGAGAGTAGTATAGATCAGCACCCCGGCTCTAGTTCAGTGGCTTGGAGGACGGCGAGATGTAACACCCCAAGACCACCAGTTTACAGATTTACATAGACAGATTTACAGAGACAAATTTTTTTTTTACAGAGACTGATTTTCAGAAACAAGTTTTTTAAAGTTATGATTTTCAGAAATGATAAGTTTTATGAAAGAGTTTTCAAGAGAACTCAGTTTTACAGAATATATCAGAGTTTTACAAAAAGAAAGGTTTTTCAGAAAGAAATGTGTTTTCAGAAAAGAAAGAGTTTTCAGAAAAGACAACTTCCTTGAAAGATTTCAGTTTTAGAATAATGGATTTCATAAAGTATTTCAATTTCTGTTTTAAACCGTCCACTCATTTGGTCGTTCAAACGATCTAACCCCCCACTCCCAGTATTTTGTTTTGCAGGTTTACCCAGAGGACGAGCTCGAGAGGATGGCTACTGATGGCGTCACTAGGGTGTTTGGGTCCAACAGATCATGTATCATGCATTATGTATAGTAGTGACTGTATGTGTAATAAGTTAAAGTGTCCATGAATAGAGTTGTAAAAAAAAGTACTATTGAGTATACAGTTATGAATGTTAAGTTGCATTTCATGTTTTTGAGTTGGGCAATGGTCCCTATGTATGAGTTTACATTTGAGATGAGATTAATAGTATCGGTCATAGTTAGTAAGTCATAAGCTCAAGGGGATAGGTCAGTGTATTCCCTATCGGTAGCACCTCTGAGGAGGGAATGTTACACTAGGAGTATTGCAGTCGTGGGCCTAGTGGCCATTTTATTATGTAACTGGTCTAAAGGCTTGAGCCACTTGGTGCGTGTTTTTTTTCACTTTGTGTGCTTTGATTTATCTATTTATGCATCACTACAAGGTCTTTACGCCACCGAATTATACAGGAACATAATCCTAAGCTTGTAAAGGAATCTCTAGATTCATCTTCATCCAGGCCTCAATTAATTAATTTCCTTAGAGCCAAACTTCATTAACGATACCTGTAACAAGGACATGAAGAATGACACTCAAAGCTGAAAAAGACCCATTTCAGAAATAGACACATTAATAATTTAAATTCATTGTTGGGTTAAATTTTATACTTAATTTTTTTTCATTAATTATAATTTTTGGTTATTAAATAAAAATTTATATATAATTAAATATTAACTATTTATTGCTAATATACGGGTGATAGAAGATTATTCAACCCAAATTCCTCATATTTTGCAGTGCTCTAGTAGACATTGCCCATCAGTCTACACACGACTAATTCATTCTTAATAAGGAAACTAAGTATTTAGGTCAAAACCGATTACCTACAAACACTGTGGTATAATCCAAGTATAATAGGTATTACACCTAACCCTGAATATCTAGGCACTCATAATTCAGTCCCTACTCTACTATTTTTTCTTAAATAGGATTGGAATACGACATTTCTAAGGAATCCTAAACCAACTAAAATGGGCTACTTCACAACCCATAAAATGAGATGGGATCAAAGGGATTGAGACATTCAAGCTTGGGCTCTCACACTCGAGTTCACAAAGCATACATTACTCTCTTCAACACCAGCCTACCGCCATCACAATAATTTACGAAGATCAAGATAATCCTTTGTCTTGTTCTTCCATTTCTTTCCACTCATCATCACCACTGACTTGAGCATCAGAGTGCCTACGACATCCATCACACTAGTGAGTAGTTGCTCTACGCTCATTTTGCTTTTGTTTTGTAGGACCGCTGGTACCCCATCATATAAATTCTCAATTGTGGACCGAATGTCAAATTCAACATCTACCACAGCTACTCAAGAACAATATGAATACAAAAGAACACTTTCAAAAAAAATGAAGAACAAGATGGAGAATGGTTGAGGAATACCTTGAAGAGAGCTCCTCGAACTTATAAATTTGAGAAAATTCTTAGAATGAAACAAATGACCTCCAAACTCTCACTTATGCTCACCCCTCGAATGACGCCTCATTTTCCCACTTAAAGCCACATTGGAACTCCCGCTAAGGCAAACATTACATGCAATCAAACAGATGCCCAAAACCACTAAAGACCCATCTCATAGAGCCTAAATGGGTTCATAAGAGAATGAATTGATGGAGATCCTTACTGTCATCTAGAGACGTTCTGTCCTCTGAAGATGCGACTATAGTTACGTGGGAAAATTTGTCATTTCATGCTCGAAACCAAGGTTAGAGACATTCATTCCCTTTAAACGATAGAGAAAGATACCTTGTAGGTTCAAATAACATAGAAAGTTATGCGTCTCCCCCAGTCAATATAGAAACATACTTCTGGACCTCCAACGGGCCCAGTCGACTAAGAAGTATCCTCCAGAAAAGACATCTTCTCCAGATGACGTGAAATAATTATTGCCCTCTCTAGAAGACGTAACAAGACATCTACTTTCAACATGATGTAGCATCCACATTTGCCAGAAGACATCATTGGACCTTCATCTGGTTTAGACGGCACCGTTGGGCCTCCATTAAGTCCAAGCCGCATTGAGATATGTCCATCTGATCCAAACAACATGGCAGAGACCTTATTTCAACAGATATCCAATGACCACCCTCAGGCTTAGCCGACACGGTCTCCGGTCGACATGTAAAAGTGTTATTTTTATATAACTGACTTAGTTTTTGGTTACAGACAAGAAACAACTACGAACTATGGCGATCTCAGTCGACACGATCAATCCAGCTAAAGGAATATACTCGACTAACATAGGCCATCTATTAATATAACACCAAGAGTCCGATCGACATCAATTATATAGTAGACTGAAAGTGAAGACTTGGACCTTTATCTAGTTCAACAATATTGAAGACCCGGACGCTCATATGGTCTAGACGATATTAAAGACTTTAGTCGTCATCTGGTCCAAGTGACAAAGAATACTCTCATGGACCATCATCAGGTCAAATCCATTGGAGATTATCCTAAACCTTCATCTAGTCCAGTCCAATGGATATTCCCCATGACATTAATCGGGTCGAGTTAACTCTGGACCTTCTTTCAGTCCAGATAACGTTGATGACTCCCCTGGAACTTTAACTGATCCAGTCGACTGGAGATTATTTTGGACCTTCATCTGATCCAATCGACGAGATATTCCCCATGACCTTCATCAGGTTGGGTTAACTCATGGACCTTCTTTCAGTCCAGATGACTTTGAAGACTCATCTGGACCTTCATTTTGTCTATTCAACTAGAGATTATCTTGGACCTTCATCAGACCAGCCAATGGGACATTCCCTATGACCTTCGTCGGGTCAGAAAATTTAATTCACCTTCAGCTGGTCCTGTCAACCTTGAATACTTCTGGACCATTACCTAGTCCAGTCGACCTTGAAGTCTTCTGGACCTTCGTCTGATCCAGTAAATGTAGCATGACTTTCGCCTAGTTTAAGCAACATCAATATTCCAAACAACATGTGGGCCTCATACGACATACTCGTCGAATACTCTCCAGGCCAATGAATTATTGACATAGAGAGTCGTGACAAACTATACGGGCTAAATTTGGGCTAAGGGCCCAAATGTCATTGTGTCTCAGACAACACTTGGGTTCACGCGATGAACTCACATAAGATCATATCTATTTGCCTTCGTCTGGCCCTAGTGGCATTATGGGCCGCCAACAAGGCCCAATCGGTATGGATTCCAGCCATCAGAACCCCACTCGACATGGACATTCCATACGATATTTATCTCAAGCAATGTGAAGCCTACTGGGTTAAAAATACTCTAACACAAGGCTATCAACAGCCCTAAGCCTACACACAGGACCCACGAGCCCATACACCACAAGGAGAAGAGACCCATACGACCTAAAGGCATCCAAGAGCCCACACGACTCAAAAGGTCTCCAGCATATCCTAATTATGCTACACAATATACTAGTCGACGTTGCCTCATATTATGCAGTGCCCTAGTAAACATTGTCTACCAGTCTACACATGACTAAATCCTTCTTAATAAGGAAACTAAGTATTTAGTTCAAGACCGATTACCTACAAACACAGTGGTATAATCCAAATACAATAGGGATTATACTTAATCTCAGATATCTAGGCACTTATAATTCAGCCCCTACTCTACTACAATATTTCCTAAATAGGATTGGAATACGATATTTCCAAGGAATCCTAAACCGACTAAAGGGGCAACTTCACAATCCATAACAAAAAAAAAAAAAAAAATGGATCCAAGAGATTGAGACATACAAGCTTGAGCTCTCATACTAGAGTTCAAAAAGCATACATTACTCTTTAAACATCAGCCTACCGCCCTCGCAACAATCTACAAAGATCGAGGTAATCATTTGCTATGTTCTTCCCATTCTTTACGTTCGTCATGACCACTTATTTGAATGTCGGAGGGTTATGGCATCCATCATACCAGTGGGTAGTTGCTCTATGCTCATTTTGTCTTTATTTTATAGGATCGTTGGTGTCTCATCATATAAATTCTCAATTATAGATCGAAAGCGAAATTCAGCGTATATATATGCATAAAATGGAAATGAAACAAGTTGATTTTGCATAAATTTCAAGTCTATCCATTGAATAATAGGTAGTTGAAATTGACACGCGAAGAATTGGCATGTTGTTATCTATATACTCCTATCATTACGTGTTACACATGCGTGCGTGGGATTTAATTGACAACTAGGAAACTATTACGTTCAAAAGAAGCGTCTTTCTTGGTCAAAATTTAATAAATGTGTATTTTGGTTGAATGATTGATCTGAATTAATATATAGGTGCTCCATTATTGTCTTGGGCTCACTTTGATATTTATTTAAATTCAGTGTTATCTGGATTTTGTTCGAAGTTTTTTTTTTTTTTTTTTTTTACCAATTATGATGAATAATTATTGATTAAAAGTTTATATGTTATTAAATTTTAATCATTCATTATTATTAATATATACATAAAAGAAAATTATAAAATAATTTAATACAATACGTTCAACACTGATCCAAATTCCTGTGATACATCATATATTGGTCTATTGAAATCATTTGAAGTGAGAGGGAGACACAAAAAGGGATTTCGGCAGCTTGTATGACATTGTTAGGGTTGTGGTGATCCTTTTGATTAAACAAGCTACTTGAAAAGAAATTTTCGTTCTTAGATCACTTTTTGAAATAATTAAAAGTCGTTAATGTCCTTATTCTGTGGGCAGTTTCTACTAAACAACTAAATTGCATGCCAAACTTGGAACAGGAACAGGAGCAGGCAGCAAATGAGAAGATGCCATTTTTCCAAACTATCAAATTAATGAATGCACAAGTAATGGATCCATTTAGAGTTTTCACATCCATGATTGCACAAGAACATGGGAATTTTGATGCATGCCAAAAGATAGATAACCTTTTGGGTCCTCCATGATTTGAATTCAAGGAACAATTTGATGAATTGTGTGCTGTATTTTGCCTGTTGAATCATGTGAGCCACTCTGGGATAGTAGAAACGTGTGGCTGGTTAGGTCATAAAATTTAGTGTAAAATTAAGATTCAAATTTAAAGAAATTTCATTTTTCAAATGTAAAATATGATTTATATAAATTTTTTAATTATTTGTTGGTATAAATTCTATTTTAGATACTCGCATAGTGCCTTCAAAATTTTGGATAACCATGTGTACATCATAGACAAGAGATCAGACAATATTAAATCATGAAAAATGAGAAATTGGTGTATTTCACATGAACTAAAGTTCAATTACAAGTAGAGTCGGCCAAGGTTCCGGTTCCAAACCTTAACTGAACTGGAACTGAATCGGAACCGAATTTTACCTGTTTGGTTAGGGTTTTTACCCCAACCGAACCGGTAGGAACCGTTGGAACAGTAGGGTTCCAACTCATCCCCAACGGCTACTAGCCGTTGGGCTGGGGCTGCCCCACGTTATTAAAAAAAAAAAATTGGGGATTTCCCAAATTACCCCTAATGACATTAATAAAACTACTAATTTTATGGATATTTTAGGTATCACAAAAATATTCTAAAAATGTATAAATATGAGTCGTTTTTTATTATTTCAACACATCAATTTCTCAATTCTCAATTCTCTTAATTCCTACAATTCTCTCATTTTCAATTCTCTCATCTACAGTTACAATTTATCATTCTCAATTCTCTAATTCTTTAAAATTTCTTAAACAACAAATGGCAAGCTCATCTGAGAACACAATGTCAAATGTGCCAACCCAAGAGAGCGACCCTAGTATCGGTTCACGGAGAAGAGAAGTTAGGTCTCATTCCTCGGATGTTTTCAAAATTCATTTTCATTTAATCGATACTGCAAATGAAGGTCCAAGAGCAATATGTTGTTGGGTTTCTAGGTTAGTCCCAAGATCATTCAAGCATAGAAATCATGTGAATACTCATAAGAAGTATGGCGGAATCATACTTACAATGATCGGCTTTTGCGATGCGAGGAACAACAAAAATCTTCAAGCTTTTCCTCCAAGGTTCTCACGGCTTTGGCCTCCATTTTTGTGCTCCATGATTTCTTCAAGCTCCAAGCTTTAAGATGAGATTTCATGCCCATGGGTGGGTTTCCCTATCACCTTCGTGTGACCCCTTGGATGTGCTAGCATCTTGGAAATTTTGCCGCAATATTTCCCTCTTGCATTTTGTCATTATCGGCCAAGCCAATAATTTTTGGAGAAAAATGGCCCTTGGCCGAGAGTATTAGGTGAGAAGAAGAAGAAGTTGAGTTGGGTAATTAGTTATTGATTTTCAAAAAATCAAATATCATATACTAAATCCCATTATCCAAGAAACATGGTACAAGGCTCTAAAAGTCTTTCAACTACTCCCATCAATCACAAAAAGTGACAACCATCACATCACTCAAAGTGATGTGACTTATATCACAAGAATGACTAATGATGTGACGCTTGATGTGACTTATGGGCCAACCTTGAATTTGAAATGTGAGTGGGCCCGCAAACACTCCCGGGCTCGGGTTCTCTAATTCCGAATTAACGAATTTTCCGTTGCAACGTAATTAAATCAAATTTAATTAAATAATTATGTCTAGCAAAATTACTATTCACGTCGCTAACGAATTAATTCTAAATTAACTCGTTCGCCCGAATTAAAATCTAATTTCAATTCTACGTCGAAATCCAATTTCGTATAATATATCGAATATATTATTTTATCGATTAATTCCAAATTAATCGTTCTCTCTCTTTAAATAATATTTTATCCCAGATAAAATATCTCCGTAATTAATCATAGATTAATTTTCTCTCTCTTATAATTAATCCCAGATTAATAAAGTGCGAGTCATACGTCATCGGTGAATCTTCGGGAAGCGACCAATGAGATCACCGGATATGTTGGCAATAAATCCGGCCGTCGGACTATCCGAACACGTACGTACCTAGTACTACGTTTTTACCAATTTACAAGACATGGTTGGCTTCTAGCAAAGCACCGTGCCTACCCAATTCTCCAGAAATATTCTTAAAGGAATATATGATCTTTATCAGGCGTAGTATATATAGTATTGCGTATTACGATCCAGCATCAGATGTCACAAGGTAGGCCTGGGGCTGGAATTGTGTCTGCCCCGTACGAAGCACATATCGGATCTCTGGTAACTAGTCTCTATAATCGGATAATCATGACCTAGTCATATTATCCCGATGACTGCAGTACATAAGAGCACCAGTTTCGTATCCTACGTGATCATCATCTCCACTTGACTGGAGTGATACTTCCGTCTTGACATCACACCCAATACACTACGATTCTCAATATACCCAGAAGAGGCGTACACAGAACCTGTTAAAGCCCTGGACGACCAAAACCAAAGTATATTGATTGTCGCAAGTATTAGCGGTGCAAGTCTCAGGTTAAGACCAAACACACCTACCCTGATTCGAACTTCCATAGACACATAGTCATACTACCATTGGAATTTCGAGGGGTCTATCCAGAGAGAAGTTGTTTCCGTACCATCGGTAAACACAACCTCCTATTACACTTGCATGAGTATCATATACCCAAATATATGATAACTATGTCGTTATGCTCCCACAACGCGCACAAGTGTAATACTAGCTTATTCCGCATTATCGATGTCCAATCTCGATAATACTACGACTAGGGATATTTAATGATTAAACCTTCGTGGATTGATACTGTCTCATATCATCTCAATCCGGAACTAATCATAAGGACCTTTTATCATTTATATATATTGGTAATCTAATTACAAATGATAAAAGAGCAATTTCCTTTTTCACATAGTTAATTTGTACAACAACACCATGATCTGTATAAATAGTGATGCTATGGGTCATAATTGTCCAACAATCTCCCACTTGGCCTATAGCCAATCACTTAAGTGTCCTACACCCGAACTATGTACGATTCGCTCAAACTTCTGCTGAGAAAATACTTTCGTCAGTGGATTTGCAGTGTTATCATCTGATGCGATTTATTCGATCATCACATCGCCACGATGTATGATCCGAACGAATCAGATGAATATTTGAAGTATATATAAAGATCGTTGATGAGACCATTAATTCTTTAGCCTGTACTGTAGCCTAGCTCAGCTGCTAACAGAACTACTCCTAATCTGATTAGGATTATTATCGATCCAAATGGCTTCTATTGCTACCTCAGCTGCAGCAATATCCGCTTTTGTTGTTTATTCGGCAATAGTATCTTGCTTGGAAGATTTCCAGCTCACTGTTCTGTTATTCAAACTATATAGTACCTTTATTACGACTTATAGTCGTTTTTTTCGGTTATGAAACTTGTAACGGTGAACCCAAACACTTCAAGTTCTCATTCTCCATAGTTTAAGAAAGCATCTTTAGTTCATCTAAGATACTAAAGGATGTTCTTAAGATCAATCCAGTGACTATCACTTGGATTGGCCTGATTGTGACTCCATATGCTCAAAGCATATGAGACACCAGGTCGCGTACATTTATTTCAATGTACGATTTCTCGGAGAGTGCCAACATCTTTTAGATCTATCCTAGTAGATCCTTATTCCTAGAATAAAGGTTGTTTCTCCCAAGAATTCTTTGGAGAATTTTCATGAAAGCCAAGCTTTCACCGATTGTATTATGGGAATACCATTTCCAAGAAATGACATATCATCATTTTTTAGGACAATCACTGTCAGTGCGCTCCCACTAACCTCCTTATATACATAAGAATCATTTTGTTTTGAATTAAATCATATACCATTATGATTACATCAAAATGATAATTCCAAGAACGCAATGTTTGCTTCAATCCATTAATGGATCAAATAACTTGCAAACCTTGTTTGCTCATTTTGGTACGACAAAACCGTCAGGATGTTGTAAACATCCTCTAAAAGATTTCCGTTAAGGAAAGCGGTTTTGGCATTCAACTGCCACATTTCATAAATGAAACATGCAGCATCAGCAAGAATTATCCAATTGGATTTAACCATGGCAACGAGTAAAGGTTTCGTCGTAATCGACACAATGTTGATAACGATACCTTTTTGCTACAAGTCTAGCTTAGTACGTTGGTATGTTGCCATCCATGTATGTCTTCCTTGAAGACTTATATAGTACCAATAGGCACAATGCCTTCTGGTACAACAACCAGTGTCTAAACTTGGTTGGTATACATGGAATCCATTTCGGACTTCATGGCACTTTGCCATAATATGGAGTCGATATCTTGTATCACTTCCTCATACGAAGTCAGTTCCTATTCCTCAATAAGATTGACATCTTTACGAGGTGAGATTAGAAACTCATACCTCCCAGCTTATTTTCTGACTCTCTCCGACTTACGTGGTTCTTGTGTATTCGAAGATTATTGGTATAGTTTCATCCTTGATGAACTATTTGTGTTCCATTAAGGAATCGGTGCTTGGAATAGTATTACTCTGATTTTCATCGAGTTTTACTTTCCTCCCACTTACCACTGCATATAGGTATTCCTCTTAGGAAAACCGCATGGCGAGCAACAATTACATTGTTCTCTTGTGAGATGTATAAGTACTATACTTTGGTTTCCCTAGGATAACCTACAATTTAGGCATTTATCCAATTTGGGTTCTAGTTTGGTATCATCCAAACATATGCCCAGCATTCCCAAATCTCCAAGAATGAGAAAACCTAGTTTCTTCATGTTCATATCTAATATGAAGTCTGTCAAATATATTTTTTTTTATGGAACCTTATTCAAAATAAGTTTTGCACTGTTTAATGCGTATCCCTTGAAGGAAATGGTAGCTCAGAGCGACTCATGATTAACCTATTATGTTCAACAAAATTTGGTTTCTCCGTTTGGACACACCGTCAGGTTGAGGTGTTCCGGGAGGAGTCCACTGTGAAAGAATACTATACTCTTTCAGGTATTTGAGAAACTTATTGCTTAAGTATTTTTTATCATGGTCTAATCATGATGTTGTATACTTTAGCTGATCTGTCTGTCTACTTCGTGTCGAAACTCTTTGAATTCATCAAAAGTTTCCGATTTATGTTTCAAAAGAAACACATAACCATAACGCGATGCCACATCCGTAAAGGTTACGAAGTGTTCATATCCACCTCTATCCTAGCTAGATATGGGCCCACTTATGTCACTATGAACGAGGGCTAACAGATCGGTGGGATTTGCACTTTTACCAAGTAAAAAGTGTTTATAGGCACTTTGCCTAATAAACTAGATTCGTAAACATTATTTGAATAGAATCAAATCTGTCCTAGTACCCACTCTTCGAAAGTGTGGATATACGAATCTTGTTAATTGTGTCCCAGACAACAATGTCACTTATAAGTTTCAACTGATTAATTCAGTTTGAGCTATTTGTTTGTCATGTCATATGTTTGAGATTCATTTATATTCAAAATATAAATACTGTTATTTACATCTAATGTATTTATCTCAATATCATCTTTATAAAATAAAACACTTTAGTGTTATAGAATATAAAGGTATATCCGCAACGGATTAAACCCTGATATAGAGATAATGTTTCTAGTCAAACTAGTTACAATAGAACAATTTCCTAATTTAAGTACACACCCGAAGGGTAGTTCCTAAACTTAGGTATCTACGGTTAAAACAGCGACTTTCGTCATGTTTCCGACTCGCAGGTAAATCTCAACTGAAGTCAGTATCCTGCTAATCAGGAGATTCTGCACACCAGTACATATTTATGTACCACATTCAGTATCTAAAATCCAATTTTAATACTAGTAGTGAACATATTTATGACAAACATATTTGAAGTCGGAGCCTTGTCCGTCTTCTCTTCCTTCATGTATGCCTTGTCCATACGGCAGTCATGCTTCCAGTGACCCCGTTTGCCACAGTTTAGGCAGACATCTTGGAATATGTCATTTGTCTTCCCAGAAGATTATAATGACTTTGCCTTTGCCCTTTTTCCACACCCCATAAGCCTTTGGCCAAGCCTTGGCCTTCTGGGATGTCGAAGTAAGATGCGCCTTGCGCTTCTTGCGTATTGCAAACTCTGGCTTTGTCTCCTTGAGTATAGCCATTAACTCTCCAAGAGTTTTCTATTGCAATTTGTACTTCTAAGATCTAAGGATAGATCTATGAAGATCTTTCAATTTCAATATCATATTATAAGGATCTAATCCTTAGTTTTGACTAAGAAATTAAGGAGTCTTTGCGGCAAGCATAACGGATTAAGCACTAAAGTTATCATCAATGAATATTCCAAATATCATGTTCTACTATTTGCTCAACTCCGGGCTTAGGCTCGAGACGTCACTCTATCAAATAAAGTAACTTCTCGGCTCTTAGGACTATCATGAGATTTTATTCCCAATCTGAAAAAAAGCCGTTTAAAAAATATTCACCCAGGATTATGTTCTAAACGCTAATCTTTCATTTATCTTGATTCCAATAGTCTAACTATCAATCAATGATTTTAGGTACTATTAATATAATGATTACTATAGTCCAACTATATAATCAACTATAATTTAAATGGTTAAATTCAAATATATTGATTACTATAATCCCATTATATAATCTACTATAATTTGAAGTAGTTTGTGTACAGTCCAACTGTTAATTAAAACAACGATTAAATATTAGTCCCACTAATATATTAATTTATTTGACGAAAAATTTGAAATGGGCGCGAATTTGGCAAGTAACTAAACGAATATTGCAAATTTAATACTTGTTCCCACTATTTTTCGGCGAGCCTCTAACCCTCTGTGGAGTACTCGGGAAACCTAGTTTCCTAATGGGCTAGGATCCCTTTAAATAACACATAATCTTGAATTTGGCCAACAAATTGTATGATAATTAACTAGGTAGATCTCTAAGATCAATTGGATCCCATCCAATTCCTAGATCCAGTAGCTGGACATCCAAGTCCGAAACATATATCTTATATATGCCAATATATCCAATATATTCCCTAACCTTTTTTCCTCTGAATCAATTAAGCCTTGGCTTTGGCACAACAAACTTAATGATCTCAGTTAAGCGGAACCCATTGACCTTGGAAAGCTTCGTAATCGATGTCGATGGACAAGAAGTGATCTTGAATTTGGCCAACAAATCACAACTTGGACAAGACATCAATATGGAACAAAGCCTTCATGATTCAAACACATCCGCGACGGACAAAGGTCTTGACTTTGGCCAACAAACCAGTGCCAATCTTGGATCTTGAGTAAGAATCACTCAATGGAAGGAAAAACGCTTAATATGTGTTGAGGTTTTTTTCGCGTAAATTGGCAACCAATTTATTATCTTTGTTAAGTTCTCATCATCATAAACCCTTAAACATGCATTCTAAAAACATAATAAGGCGCGTATAAATAAAATAATAATGATATGCGGATGGATACTTAACACATTTTGTTCCTAGAACAAATCTCTCATTTTCCTCTCTCCCGCTAGCACAAATATTACTTCTACCCAATTACATAACACTTCTAAAGAAACCTCATTTACATTGAGGGGAATAGGTGAGAAGAGAAATACAAAGAGTCAAGAGGTAATAGGCTGGACACGCAGGTCCAATTTAATAAATTCTAAATTTATTACAACAATTTTCAAAAATTGCCCTCACCCATCTATATTCATCTGATATACATTATTCATACATCGCATCCATGTATTCACACAAAGCATGTTATCAATCAATCTAATCCAATTAATTAATATGAAATTAATGACCATCCAATGTTCAAACAGCGATTTGATTTTGCGCGAGTCCAACTCGTTTTGCGAATAAGTACTCAAAGTACGAATTCTTGAATTATATTAAACTACAATATTAAATCCAATTTAATTTGTATTTAATACTAATTCTATATTTAATTCTAAATTAAATAATTACACTTTTTAATGTGCCTTTACGACTTAGATTCCAAATCTAATCGTTACGGGTCTCAAAGCCCAATTAACATCCAATGTCAATTAAATTAAAGTCCAATGGGCTTTCAATTAATTTCTTAAGGCATGGACTTTGGTCAATGGGTCAAACCCAAATACCAAAGCCCATTTAAGGAATCATCATTATTTGCTAAAAAACCAATTTAGGCCCATTAGGCCCAATTAAAATTAAAGGTCCATTTAATTATATTTGGACTTTATGGATATGGTTTTGGGCCCAATTGGATCCAACCAATTAGCCTAAACCAAACTTGGCCCAACCAAGCCCATTAAGCCCAAATACAACTTTACAAGCCCATTTCCAAATAAGCCCAATTAATTAAATTACAAAATTCCAAATTTCACAATTAAATTAATCAAAGTGTATAGCCATAATTAATTAACCAAATTAATATTTCCAAAAAAATAATTTACACAATTAATTATGTTTATCATCATCAACTTATGTCCAACACAATTGAATCAAAAATCAATCATTTTCCATGTTTGTCATTCACGGCAATTTGGGGTTTTATTGTCCGATTCCGAATTCAATCCAATTAAATCCTAAATCAATATTTCCCAAATGATTTCAACTCATCCAATTATCAAAAACAAAAATCACCATGACTTAGGGCAAGCCAAAACTTTCGGCCAAGCCAAGTTTTTGGGGAAAATTCATCCAATTCAATTTTCCTCAAATTGATCATGCATAATACTATGTTATCATCATTCAAGCATATTCCAACAATCAATTTCATCAAAACATGCTCAAATCAATTTTACCATAATTTCAATTTCATGCTTAAACAAGGCTCAAGATACCATTGTTGGGTTTCTAGGTTAGTCCCAAGATCATTCAAGCATAGAAATCATGTGAATACTCATAAGAAATATGGCGGAATCATACTTACAATGATTGGCTTTTGCGATGCGAGGAACAACAAAAATCTTCAAACTTTTCCTCCAAGGTTCTCACGGCTTTGGCCTCCATTTTTGTGCTCCATGATTTCTTCAAGCTCCAAGCTTTAAGATGAGATTTCATGCCCATGGGTGGGTTTCCCTATCACCTTCGTGTGACCCCTTGGATGTGCTAGCATCTTGGAAATTTTGCCGCAAAATTTCCCTCTTGCATCTTGTCATTCTCAGCCAAGCCAAGAATTTTTGGAGAAAAATGGCCATTGGCCGAGAGTATTAGGAGAGAAGAAGAAGAAGTTGAGTTGTGTAATTAGTTATTGATTTTCAAAAAATCAAATACCATATACTAAATCCCATTATCCAAGAAACATGGTACAAGGCTTTAAAAGCTTTTCAACTACTCCCATCAATCACAAAAAGTGACAACCATCACATCACTCAAAGTGATGTGACTTATATCACAAGAATGACTAATGATGTGACGCTTGATGTGAGTTATGGGCCGCACTTGAATTTGAAATGCGAGTGGGCCCGCAAACACTCCTGGGCTCGGGTTCGCTAATTCCGAATTAACAAATTTTCCGTTGTGAGGTAATAAATCAAATTTAATTAAATAATTATGCCTAGCAAAATTACTATTCACGTCGCTAACGAATTAATTCTAAATTAACTCGTTCGCCTGAATTAAAATCTAATTTCAATTCTACGTCGAAATCCAATTTCGTATAATATATCGAATATATTATTTTATCGATTAATTCCAAATTTATCGTTATCTCTCTTTAAATAATATTTTATCCCAGATAAAATATCTCTATAATTAATCCTAGATTAATTTTCTCTCTCTTATAATTAATCCCAGATTAATAAAGTACGAGTCATACGTCATCGGTGAATCTTCGGGAAGCGACCAATGAGATCACCGGATATGTTGGAAGTAAATTTGGTCGTCGGACTATCCGAACACGTACGTACCTAGTACTACGTTTTTACCGATTTACAAGACATGTTTGGCTTCTAGCAAAGCACCGTGCCTACCCAATTCTCCAGAAATATTCTTAAAGGAATATATGATCTTTATCAGGCGTAGTATACATAGTATTGCGTATTACGATCCAGCATCGGATGTCACATGCTAGGCCTGGGGCTGGAATTGTGTCTGCCCCGTACGAAGCACATATCGGATCTCTGGTAACTAGTCTCTATAATCGGATAATCATGACCTAGTCATATTATCCCGATGACTGCAGTACATAAGAGCACCAGTTTCGTATCCTACTTGATCATCATCTCCACTTGACTGGAGTGATACTTCTGTCTTGACATCACACCCAATACACTACGATTCTCAATATACCCAGAAGAGGCGTACACAGAACCTGTTAAAGCCCTGGACGACCAAAACCAAAGTATATTAATTGCCGTAAGTATTAGCGGTGCAAGTCTCAAGTTAAGACCAAATACACCTACCCTGATTCAGACTTCCATAGACACATAGTCATACTACCAATGGAATTCCGAGGGGTCTATCCAGAGAGAAGCTGTTTCCGTACCATCGGTAAACACAACCTCCTATTACACTTGCATGAGTATCTTATACCCAAATATATGAGAACTATGCCGTTATGCTCCCACAACGCGCACAAGTGTAATACTAGCCTATTCCGCATTATCGATGTCCAATCTCGATAATACTACGAATAGGGATATTTAATGATTAAACCTTCGTGGATTGATATTGTCTCATATCATCTCAATCTGGAACTAATCATAAGGACCTTTTATCATTTATATATCTTGGTAATCTAATTACAAATGATAAAAGAACAATTTCCTTTGTCACATAGTTAATTTGTACAACAACACCATGATCTGTACAAATAGTGATGCTATGGGTCATAATTGTCCAACATATGCAACCATTGTGGGGTTTCTTACAAATTTACTGATGGATACGACAATATGAACAAGCACCTGGAAAGACATCATGTCGTTGAGCTTGGACTTGGTACGACGCAAACTCAAATGGTCAGGTACGCATCATCTAGTAGAGGTACGAGTTCTTTAGATATATTTAAATATTCTGATGCTAAAATAGAGAAGAATTTGCTAAATTAACTTGTATGGCACATCTTTCTTTAAGTTTTGGTGAAAAACTTGCTTTTACTAATTACGTTCAAAATGCTTTAAATCCTACTACTTGTAGAATGACTCGAAATACAACAAAACGTCAAATTTTTAAATTATACAAAGATGATAAAATTATTTTAAATAAAATATTTAGAGATATTAAAGGTCGTCTTTCTATTTGTTCTGATATTTGGAGTCACCATTGGCGAACGCACTCATACATGGGTATGATTTGTCATTGGATCGATGCATCATGGAACATACAAAAACGACTTATTGCATTTAGAGTTTTTGATGAACAACATACTGCACAAAAATATTTATAAAATGATGAAAGTAATTTTTGATGAATATGGTTTATTATGTAAAATTTTAACAATTGGATTTGATAATGCATCTGCAAATACCGCATCAATCACTCATTTAATATAAATATGCGAACCAAATTTTTTTTCATGTCCGTTGCACATGTCATGTCCTTAATTTATGTGTTCAATATGGTCTAGAAAAATTATCACCCCTATTAAGAAAACACTTAATTGTATTTGGTCATATTCTCAAGTTAGGAGAGAATGAGCCAAGTTTTGTAAATTAAATGGTATTAAACTGATAAAATTTTCACGAGATGTTCTAAGATGTTGGAATTCAACTTTTTTTTTTATGTCAAGCTTTGCAATACAAAGATGCATTATGTAATTTTTTTCTCAACATGTTCAACATATCACACTTTTTCCTAGTCAATGGGAAATTTGTTATAAAATTTTAGAAATTTTAAAAGTTTTTAATGATGCTACAAATATTTTTAGCTGAGTTTATTATCCTACATCACATTTATTTATTCTTGAAAGTTGAATATTGTTGGTACTCTCTATGAGTATATTGAAAGTCTTGATCCTAATGATATTATTTTATTTGAAGCTATTAATGTTATGAAATGAAAATGGTTTCATTATTTTAGAGACATTCCTTTACTTTATCTTATTGCTGCTGTTTTTTATCCTAAATTTAAATTATAAGGTTTGAATAGTGTTTTACAAGCTTACTATGGATATTTAGGAATATTAGATGAAATTGATATTACAAGAATAATAGCTAAAATAAAAATTGATTTAATAGATTTATATATTTAATGATTGTATTATAATATATAACTTGCAATCAATAGGACAATCTAGTGGGGTTGGTGCTCAGAGCGCCAGCTCCCGATTGTATTCTTTGAGAATACTACTGTAAAACGTTTTATTATGAATAATGCAAGCAGTTTCTATAATATATCATATCTTTTAATATGGTAAAGACGTAATTGACCTTAGGATGATTAGTCATGATACTGTTGCAAAAGCATCGCAGCTGACATTAAGTTGTGTCATGACATTGTCATTCTCAGACAGTTCCTGGTCAAGGTTTACACTACTTGGTCAGTAAAGTAAACCCATTGAGACTAGTACATGTCGTATACTAGAATATATTATTCCAATGGTTTCTCAATGAACCATGAGTCGTGGGGACTCGTATAGACGTGTAGGTGTTTATAGCGGATAGACAATGAACGACTCACTGAAGATTCTTAATGGATGGTATACCAACGTCAATAAGAATCTTCTTGGGTTGAGTAGCATTTGTGATTCTTCGACTTGAGATACCATTGTGGGCACATGAGACATCCTCCACACTTAGATGGAAGTCACGTCACCGATCTATTTAGATCAGACCTCCGCCAGTTCGTTGGGTGTGGATAGATCCTCAGTGTGTCCTGTTTTTGTCGAGATAGGATCCGTCAGTTCTGTGTACAGAGCATAGGTAGTCCATTTATGATTAGAAATCAGATAAAAACCATGGGCTCGTGGTACACTTTAGAAGTGAGTTCTAAGTGTTCTTTTTTAGATTGCTAATAGAGACGTCGACGGGATAATCCCTATAGAGATTTGACGTTTACATCTATATCTCTAGGATATATCCGGATACCTGTGACAGAGGAATTATACATTTTCAATGACCTCGACCTGTATGATTCTATGAGTTTATCTGTGGTCGTCATAATTTACGGGTGGGTAAATTATGGACACGAAATTGGATTTTGTGACGGATATGCCTGAATCTAGAGAGTGTCACTAATGAAATATACTCGTAGAGCATTATGGCAACATTTATAAATAATACTGATTATTTATAAGTCGTTTAAAGGTTAAACGAAAAATACATGTGAAGTGACCTAATAGTCATTTCCTAATTTTTGTGTATTTGCATTTAATGATAGATTTTATCAAATACACATTAATTAAATGTCAAATTGAGATATTTGAATAATATCATAAATATATATATGTATTTGATATTTAATGTAAATATAATATATATATATATATTTAATAAATTTGTATTTAAATAATTATTTAATTATTTAATTGTTAAATGATTAAATTAATTAAAATATAAATATCTTAAAGTTGTGATGATTAAGGAAATACTTTTAGTTGCTTTATTTGACTTTAAGAAATTCATTAAATGGTTTGATGCTTAGACATGTGGGTATTCATTGGAGTGAATACTGAATGACTCATAGGTGATTCCTAATAGTTGGAAGTACACACCACCGTTAATAGGAATCTGCTCGAGTCGAGTAACATATGTAATCCTTTGACTATAGGATAGCATTGATTTTATGTGAGATCCTCCACACTTAAATGCCATGTATGTCAAAAACATTTCATGGTCTGGCCTCTAGATGTTCGTTGGGTGTGGGCCGATGTACTCAGTAATCAAGTGCGAAGTAAGATAGGATCCTTCGGCCCATATGTGTACTATAAGGGGTTTAGGTATCCTTGTGAGTTAAGTCACGATTCTTAAAGACTTTGGCCAAAGCCGATCACCTAGGGTGGATCGCATCAGTTGTAAAGAATCGTGGACATTTCGACATGAGATGTGCGCCTTGGAAACTTGACGGTATATTCTATGTTTCCTAAGCACAACTCGGATAGCCTACGACGGAGGGATTATTAAACATATGTGATGACCTCGACTTGTATAGTTCAAAAAGGTCGTTCGTGTTCTTCGCGAATTCGGAGGTGGCCAAATTGCGTACATATTAGCTAGGCTTATATGACGAACGTGTCTGAACTTAGAGAGTCCCAATATGAAGTGTACTCGTTGAGCACTTGGGTAGCCAATTAATTTTTGATAAAAGATAATATTCGATATTATAACTAAGATAATCAAGTGTTATTGGATAACATTGATTATTTACTTTGACCTAATTGAATTGATTGGATTAATTCAATAATTACACAAGGGCTTAATCATAAAATCATAATTATCTCTACCATTTGAGAATATTATGGTAATTGTAAGTATGTAATAATAGGTGGTTTTGGCTTGATTTAATTGGATTAAATAAAGGTGGCAAACATTTAACTAATCCATTTCCTAATCCTTGGCTTGATTTAATTGGATTAAATCTAAGTGGGAGACAATGGAGATTAGTCACACCTAATTATACATATTTGGACAAATTAGATTAAGCCCACTTAAAAGTTGATTACAACTTTTATTAATTAAAAATTGCCTAAGTTTTGCTATAAATAGCAAGCTTTATGAAGGTTTTAATTACAAGTTCAAATACAAGCATAAGCAAATTCTTGAGAGATTAGCCTAAGTTAAGGAAGTGTTTAGAGAAACTTGTGAGGTCTCTATAATATTTCATATAGGAGTAATCAAGATTGTATCTTGAAGTGAAGCTTGGAAGCATTGGAAACAAGATTGGATCTTGAAGTCAAACTTTCACACCTTGGAGCTTCTCCAACAATTTCAACAATGAGAAGTAGATTGGATCTTGCATCAAGCTTACTAGGTAATATTTGATCTTCTCATAAGCTATGTTTATTTGTGTATTAGATGCATGATCACATAACTTAATGTTGAATAAGGCTAATCAATTGTGTTAGGATACTTTAGAAGTGTAAACACAACATGCTTGTAATCAGGTCAAAGATGTTCATGTTGGACATGGAACAATTAATTAGAGTTTGGAACTCTAGATTAAAGCTTAGAGCTATGGCTACCATTCTAGATTCACTTGACCACCTTTAGGTGGACTAGAATTGTTCATGAGACATTTCTAATTGGGATTCTAAAATGGTTTGTGTATTGGATTCAAAATTTACGAAAATGCGTATTTTAAATAAATTTATGTTTTTGGAAAAATATTTGATATTTTGAAAAAACTAGATTTTTATTCTATAACATGTGTTTATGATGGTTTTGAAATTAAAAATTAATTTTGGGTGGTTTTGAAGTGTTTATGGAAGACCAGATGTAATTAGGGTAATATACCCTAATTGCATCAGCTCTCTGGAATCCAGAAAGCTGTTCAAGTGAAAAGAAACAATGAAAATAAAAAAAATAAAAAAAAAAGCTTGGGGCTCGCACAGTGCGCTCGCAGTGCGCGCACGCACTGTAGCGCGGGCGTACACGCACTGCGCGCGGGATTTTTATTTTTGATCGTTTGATAGTTTTCATACTCCGATTCAGTCCCAGTTTTTTCCTATACACTCGTAATGGAATATAGTATTTCATTAAATGTTTTAAAATTACACTCATACTTGATATCCATGGGTTAGACCCATTTCCGCTGCCCGGGGCACCATCCGACCCTGGAGGTTCCACAACTGCTCCAACACCACTGCCCCTTGCTGTGGCTGAGGACGCAACACCGGAGGAACACCAAGTTTTCCAAGCTTGGAAAGATGATGATTTAAAATTTAAATCATACATCTTAAGTTCGTTGACACCGGGACTCAAGAAACAATACTATGGCATGTTAGATGCGTATAGTATGATGACGCGATTACGAGAATCGTTTCAGAACCAAGAACAAGTTGTTGTTCACAAAGTTGTGATGGAACTGTTCCATGCGTGACTGGACGAGGGGCAAGCTTTGAGATCGCATGTTCTTCACATGATCTATTTGATCGATCAACTGAGGCAACATAATCTCCTTCCGAATGACATTCTCGGTCGGAGTGTCATTCTTGGTTCGCTCCCAGCTTCATATCGCCAATTCGTGATGTACTTCAACATGAATGGGATTATATGTACCTACCATGACCTGCATAGGATGCTACTCACGGCGGAAGAGGACTTAAGGAAGTGAGTACTGATTCACCCTTCGAAACTTACTTCATTTTCCGCTTCTTCCCATAACTGGTCAAAGAGAAAGAAGACGAAAGTGAAAAAGAATAAGGGTTTTGGTTCTCAACCACAGGGAAAGATAGCTAAGCCCAAGAGCGCTTCTGATGACAAGTTCCATCACTGCAGCAAAGTCGGGCACTGAAAAGGAACTATCCTGACTACATTGCCCAGCTAAGAAAGGAGATAGCATCTACATCAGGTACATTTATTTTTCAAGTTATTGATACCTCTTTGGCTTGTGAAGCCGTTACATCCAGCTGGATTTTAGATTCTGCTTGTCCTGTTCACATTTGCAATTCGTTGCAGATGCTGAAGGAAAGTAAGAAACTGAAGCCTGAAGAGATACAATTACGATTTGGGAGTGGGGACTCTCTGGATGCAGTTGCAGTGGGATTATGCGAGATCCCTTTGCCGAATGGGACACTTTTGTTATATGACTGCTACTTTGTACCAGGATGTGTAGCAAATATTATATCTCTTTTTGTATTGGATACATGACCGGTGTAAACACACACGTATAACGCAAGCGCACGTATCGTTCAAGTAGTATAAAAAGTATCGATCCCACGAGGACTTAATACCTAATCTATTAATTTTATGAGGTCAAATGATTACTAGTATCTAACAGGTTGATTGATTGATTTGAAATGGTGATGATTCTAAATTTAAAAATAAGTAAATAAAATTGCACAAAAGTAGGCTTACGAAAATTCAATATTAAAAACTATCTAGGGTTGTGAATCTTTCTAATATCTTTTAAAAGATGAAGTGGTTATTTCATGTTTGTGTAATAAATTGGTTTACTAACCTGGAACACTAAATTATGCAAAAACCCATGTCGATGGTCAGACGCAAATACCCAGTTTAACCCAATTGAACCATATGTCTATGTCAACCAAATTATCTGGATTCATTAAGTTTAAGTTCCAATTATGGCTACCCCCGCCCGACAGGTATATGTCTATCTTGTAAGGAAATCTATTAAAGGGTTATCTATCCTCAAGGAAGATCGTGGGCTATTAAGTCTAAGGCTGAAACCTAAAATTCATTTGTCAAGTTTATTTTAGATTTACCACATCAATCTTATTGGTGATCAGACAACAAGAAGCATTAAGCTTAAGACTTAATAAGTAAACCTTTAAATTACCCAAACTATAAAATAACCCCTTATAAACCGGTGATATTAGAATTCATCACAACCCCAGATAACTAACTTAGTTACGACACATAACTAGGGCTAGTAAAAACTTAAAAGTAAAAGACATAAAGTAAAAATGCTGAAAAGTAATTGCGGTAAAGAAAAAGCTAAAAAGTAAATTACAATAAAATAAAATGCTAAGGTAAAAGGATCAACTTTTACTATTTACTATTTAGATATCTCCCTTAATATAATATATTAACTTGTGATTATTTTACCAACCGTCCATATAGGCGGTAACCTGATTAAGTCAAATTAAGTCCAACCAGCCATAAAGGCGGAACCAAAATAAACCTGCCATATAGGCGGTAAGAAAATTTAATTACCAACCGACCAATATGGCGGTATCCTTGATTAGTCAGGTTTAAACCAGATTAAAATGAATTACCAACCGACCAATCTGGCGGTATCCTTTTTAAGTCAAATTTTAAATAGTGAATATATTATATTTAAGGGAGATTAATCTAAATAGCAATAGTAAAAGAATTACCTTTCACCCTAGCATGGGGAAGTTACCTCATTATAGTGAATAGTAAAAACTGTAAAAAGTAAAGAAAGTAAATCACTATTATTACAGAAAGTAATTAAAATTAATTACAAAACTAAAATTTAAAAGAAACTAGATAGAAAACTACATATTTACATGAGTGAATTTAGAGAGAATGGTACATCTGAACTGAAATTTCGAGCTCTATTTATAGGCGTCAGTATGGGTCCGGCGTCGCGACGCGCGATTTATCGACGTGGCACGCTCTGGTTCGTCGGCTCAGATTCTGGACAAGGTGATAAGGTGACACGTGGCAAGGTGGTTGGGATCTCAATTATTGTGACACGTGGCGGCTTCTGATTGGTCGGCTCAGATTCTTATCCGCAACGTGTCGATTTCAGATAAGTTTATCAATAATTGGCGCTGACGTGGCACACATGGCGAAAGGGATTGTCGGCACCATAGAATTGCGACACGTGGCACGCTGTGATTGGTTGATGATGACGTGGCAATGACGTGGCACTTTGACTCGGTCAACCAGTGATGTGGACGATGACGTGGCTGACAGGTGGAGTGACACGTGGCGACACGTGGCGATGGTGACTGTCGGCACCGTAGGATGATGACACATGGCACGGTCCACGTTAGCAGATCGGTTGTGATGGTGACACGTGGCACGGCGCACGTTAGCAAAGTCAAACTTTCTCAGATTCTGACTTGTGGACCCGGCGCACGTTAGCACTATTCGGAGCATGTTAGGCGTCGCGACGCCATAGGCTTGCGCGTCGCGACGCGCCAAAATTACCAAAATGCCTTTTTTCCAATTTTCACTGTTTTGGTCCAAATCACCTCCAGAATGTCCTGAAACTTTATTTATCTACAAAATAACACAAAAGACATCAAAATATTCACAAAACTCAAGAAACTATACAAAATATTAGGTTAAATGAGTGGGAAATAGTGATATAATTACCACTCATCAATACTGAAGGTTATCGTATTAATATTAAGAACTGTTCTTTGTATTTATATGATAAACGTAATATTCAGATCATTTGTTGTCCAAACCAACATGGTCATTACACATTGCAAACTTCAAAAGATATTTTAAATACTTGAGTTATTAAACGTAGTTTACCTGTTGTTAATAATACTGAACTTTGGCATATGCGGCTAGGTCATATAGGCGTTAAACGCCTTACCCAATTTGTTAGGAATGGTTTGACACCAGATCTCACTATTGAACCCTATCCAACTTGTGAATCGTGTTTTCAGGGTAAGATGACCAAAACCCCATTTTCAGGTGTTGGACATCGTGCCACTAAATTATTGGAACTCGTACATTCTGATGTATGTGGTCCACAAAGTCAGACTGCTCACAGTGGTTATTCGTACTTCGTTACCTTTACCGATGATCTGTCACGGTACGGTTATGTCTATTTGATGCGACATAAATTGGAAACCTTTGAAAAGTTCAAAGAGTTCCGAAATGAAGTAGAAAAACAAACTGGTCTATATATTAAATGCCTTCGATCCGATCGAGGCGGCGAATATATGAGCAGTGAGTTCATGGATTATATGAAGGAGAATAAGATTCTCGCTCAATATACTCTTCCAGGTACTCCACAACACAATAGAGTGTCTCAGAGGAGAAATCAGACTTTATTGGATATGGTCCGATCGATGTTGAGTTTTACAGATTTACCCTATTACTTATGGGGCTACTCTCTTTTAACAGTTGCACATCTTTTGAATAATATTCCTTCAAAAGATGTTCCTATGACTCGGTATGAGATATGGACCGGTAGGAGACCAAATCTTAGTTATATTAAGGTTTGGGGTTGTCCTGCCTATGTCAGGGTGACTTAGCAAGATAAGTTTTTGCCTCGAGGGTAAAAGTTTAGGTTTATTGGATATCCTTCAGAAACGAGGGGATATTTGTTCTATGATACCGAGCATCGAAATGTGTTTGTAGCTCGCTTCGCAAGATTTCTAAAAGTAGATTTCTTGTCAGAATGTGGTAATCATAGACAGGTTGAACTTGATGAAGTCCAACCTGAAAATAACGAACCAACGGAGGAAACTGGAGTTCAAGTAGATGAAGGACCTTCAACACACACACTCTGTAGGTCACAAAGGGTATCAAGACCTCCTGAACGCTTGTATTTGATACAAGAAAAGAGTCTTGATGTTCTCTTAGTTGAAGAGACTAATCCTTTTACCTATATGTTGGACATCGACTCCGTGAAATGGCAAAGTGCCATGAAATCCGAGTTGGACTCAATGCATGAGAATCAAGTTTGGGACTTGGTTCCGCTTCCCGAAGGAATTGTTCCTATCGATTGTAAATGGGTTTACAAGAGGAAGCGCGGGCCTGACGGTAAGGTTGAAACTTACAAGGCCCGACTGGTAGCAAAAGGTTACACGCAGCGACCTGGCGTCGACTACGATGAAACTTTTTCACCAGTAGCAATGCTTAAGTCTATTCAGATTTTGCTTTCTATAGCTGCGTATCATGACTACGAGATTTGGCAAATGGATGTCAAAACGGTTTTTCTAAATGGATTTCTTGATGAAGAAATCTATATGGAACAACCGGAAGGTTTTGCATCCAGCGAAAACTCAGGTATGGTGTGTAAGCTTAAGAAGTCCATTTATGGACTTAAACAAGCTTCACGAAGTTGGAATCTTCGATTCGACGAGAATATTAGATCGTCTGGTTTTCTCAAGAATTCGGAAGAATCCTGTGTGTATCAGAAGGCCAGTGGGAGCATGGTCGTATTTTTAGTCCTCTATGTTGATGACATCCTAATCATTGGAAATTATATAGGAATGTTACAAAGCGTCAAAGCATACCTCTGTAAGAATTTCTCCATGAAGGACATCAGAGAAGCTTCATATGTTTTAGGGATAAAACTCTATAGAGATAGACAAAGGAAGCTGATTGGGTTATCCCAGTCAACGTACATAGATAAGATCTTAGAAAGGTATAATTTTGGTAACTGTAAGACAGCAAACATACCGTTCAAACATGGGATTCATCTTTCAAAGAAGATGAGTCCACAAACAGAAGATGAGAAGGTTAGAATGTCTAACCAACCTTCGGCTTCGTGTTTGGGTAGCATAATGTATGCCATGTTATGTACTAGGCCTGATATCAGTTTCGATGTTAGCGTAACTAGTAGATATCAGTCCAATCCATGTAATAACCATTGGATGGCCATTAAACATATCTTGAAGTATCTTAAAGGTACTAAGAATAAATTGATAATTTATGGAGGAAATGAACTGTAAATTAATGGGCATATGGATTCCGACTTCCAATCGGATCCCGATGATAGAAAGTTTACATCTGGATTCGTCTTTACCCTTAACGGAGGTGCAGTTTGCTTGAAAAGTTCCAAACATGGGTCAACAACAGATTCCACCACAGAGGCGGAATACATTGCAGCTTCTGAAGCTGCAAAGGAAGCTATTTGGATTAGGAACTTTATCACAGAATTGGGAGTTATCCCAAGTATCCAGAATGTGATTCCTTTATACTGTGATAATACTGGAGCCATTGCACAAGCAAATGAACCGATGGCGCATCAGATGTTGAAGCATGTGGAACGCAGGTACCACATCATTCAAGAGATTATGTCGCGATGGGATATTATCGTGTGCAAGGTACCGAGTGAAGATAATGTAGCAGACCCGCTAACGAAGGCCATACCTCTGAAGTTGTTTGATAAACACGTGGAGTCGATGGGTATTAGATATAATCGATATTGGCACTAGAGCAAGTGGGAGATTTTGTTGGGGTTGGTGCTCAGAGCGCCAATTCCCGGTTGTATTTCTTTGAGAATACTACTGTAAAACGTTTTATTATGAATAATACAAACAGTTTCAGTAATATAATATATCTTTTAATATGGTAAAGACGTAATTGACCTTATGATGATTAGTCATGATACTGTTGCAAAAGTGTCGCAACTGACATTGAGTTGTATCATGACGTTGTCATTCTCAGACAGTTCCTGGTCAAGGTTTACACTACTTGGTCAGTAAAGTAAACCCTTGAGACTGTTACATGTCATATACTGGAATATATGATTCCAATGGTTTCTCAATGAACTATGAGTCTTGGGGACTCATATAGACGTGTACGTGTTTATAGCGGATAGACACTGAACGAATCACCGAAGATTCTTAATGGATGGTACACCAACGTCAATAAGAATCTTCTCAGGTTGAGTAGCATTTGTGATTCTTCGACTTGAGATACCACTGTGGGCACATGAGACATCCTCTACATTTAGATGGCAGTCACGTCACTGATCTATTTAGATCAGACCTCCGCATGTTCGTTGGGTGTGGATAGATCCTCAGGGTGTCCATTGTGTGTCAAGATAGGATCTGTCGGTTCTGTGTACAGAGCATAGGTAGTCCATTTATGATTAGCAATCAAATAAAAACTATAGGCCTGTGGTACACTTTAGAAGTGAGTTCTAAGTGTTCTTTTTGAGATTGCTAATAGAGACGTCGACGGGATAATCCCTATAGAGATTTGACGTTTACATCTATATCTCTGGGATATATCTGGATACTTATGACTGAGGAATTATACATTTGCCATGACCTCGACCTATATGATTCAGCGAGTTTATCTGTGGTCGTCAAAATTTACGGGTGGGTGAATTATAAACATGAAATTGGATTTCGTGACGGATATGCCTGAATCTAGAGAGTCTCACTAATGAAATATACTCGTAGAGCACTAGGGAAATATTTATAAATAATATTGATTATTTATAAGTCGTTTAAATGTTAAACTAAAAATACATGTGAATGGACCTAATAGTCATTTCCTAATTTTTGTGTATTTGCATTTAATAATAGATTTTATCAAATACACATTAATTAAATGTCAAATTGAGATATTTGACTAATATCATAAATATATATATGTATTTGATATTTAATGTAAATATAATACATATATTTAATATATTTATATTTAAATAATTATTTAATTGTTAATGATAAATAAATTATTAAAATATAAATATCTTAAAGTTTTGATGATTAAGGAAATACTTTTAGTTGCTTTATTTGACTTTAAGAAATTCATTAAATGGTTTGATGATTAAACTTGCAAATTGATAAAGCTTACTTTAATGAAACAAAAATAAATATCTAGATATTTCCTATTGCTTCAAATTCGGCCAAGGGCCAATTTTTTGTGAAGTATATATTGTTTGTTTCATTTTTAGGGTTTCATAAGTTAAGATACACAAAATATAACACAAAAGTAGTTGAGAGAAAAAAAAAGAGAGAAAAAAGAAAAGAGAAAAGCTTGGAAATCTTAAGGTTTTGTAAGTTTTCTTTCAATTCTTTCAACATGAAAAATATTTCTAACATGCTTAGCTTCAATTTGTAATGCTTTGATGTTATCTCTACTCTTATAGTTTGTGTTTATTTGGTTGTGAACTTGAATGAAAGATTGATGCATGTAAGTAAGCTTAAAATGGTTTCAAAGACTTACTTTTGATTCTTTAGAAATCAAGTTGTCATTCTAGAGTTGTTGAGACACTCCTTGGTGACCTAGAATTGTTCTAGAGTTATTTCAAAGTTGTGAGGCTTGTTTGGTGAAGTATTGAATGGATTAAAGTGTTGGATTTTAAAGATTTGGTAAAATTGGTCAATTTGATGAAATTGAAAAATTAGGGTTCATAACCCATTCCAAAATTGGGTATTTTCATATATGTTATGTATTATGGAGTGTATATGATGCATGTAAATTTTTGGGTTGATTGGATTTGATCTTGGCATGTTTACAACACAAAAGGACCAAATTGCAAAAAACCGAAAGTTGGGGGTGCTCTCGGCAATTTCAGAAAAGTTTGGGGATTTGTGTGCAATCTGATTTTGATGAATTAGATATGTTGAAAAACATTTTAGAGGTGATTTAGAATCATCCAAAATTATATTTGTCAATTTTTGGACTAAAATGATCAATTTGCAAAGTTATGGGGCAATTCGGTAATTACCAAAAAAATTGATCTCTTGTGTAATTTTTCAGAATTTGATAATTGGTTAATTTAATAAATAAGTTTATTTGATTAATCCGAGAAAAATTTTGAAATCGAAAAATTTTGATTTTCCATTATTCCGCTGCGTTACCGGATTTTCGCCATAAAACCCCTACACAGTCTAGTAGTAGCGAACCCATAATGCGAACAAGACTTAGCGCAGGTGATCGTTGCTTACTACAACGAAATAAAAAAAAAAACTAGGGATAACATGACTAATAACCCGGAATTAGATAATTATTTATCTATAAATTTCGAGTTTTCAACTGAAAGTTTAGTTAGTAAAAATTTTCAAATCCTTGAATGGTGGAACCGACATCAAAATGTATATCATGTATTATCAATTATTGCTAAATAGATATTGGCAGCACATATTTCCAGTGTTGCGGTTGAGCAAGCCTTAGCATGGGAGGTAATATATTGGAAGTTAGACGGTGTTCATTACATCCAAGCACTCTAGAAGCAATAACATGTGTGGATGATTAGACCCGGATTGATCTGGGGCAACAAGAAGATGCCCCCGATGAATATGAAGACTTATTTGACAATGCATCTGCAAGTGCAAGCGGAACTGGAGCTGAAGGATCAATAGGCACTGATAATGATGATTGATAATTAAAGAAATGTAAAATTACAATGGGAAAATATCTTAAAATTGTAATGGAACCACGTGAGCTTTAATTCCTCTCACTCCTGGAGGATACGTAGGCAACTTAAGTTTTTAAAAATTTAAGTTCAAGCTCTTTAAATTTATAATTTTATTTTTAATTTTTTTAGAAAATGATATTATTTGTAATTTAATGTAAGTTTATTATATAAATTCAAATTTATAATTTTAAATTAATTTTTTCAATCTCAAATTTTTTTATTTTAAAAAAAGTAAAAAAATAATAATGAATGGAACCGGAACCGAACCGTTCGATTCCGGTTCCGGTTATTATT
The DNA here is from genome assembly GCA_019454045.1 of Zanthoxylum bungeanum. NCBI lineage: Eukaryota > Viridiplantae > Streptophyta > Magnoliopsida > Sapindales > Rutaceae > Zanthoxylum > Zanthoxylum bungeanum. Next base: position 183,494 of record SKCR01036238.1, read on the forward strand.
TCGGTTCCACTTAAGTATAGGACCGAAATTAACCAATCCGGTTCCGGTTCCGGTTCCACACTCATCGGTGGCGAAATCTAATTACAAGCATGCCTCATGGAATTAAAACAATTCCCGATCAAATCTGTTTTTGAAGAAGTCTTTTCAATTATTGTGTAGTAACCTTATCCACTCTATTATATATATATATATATATATATATATATTATTGAAGTGTTACTTCTCTTTGTCTAAATTTATGAAATTTTAATGAATTTATTATTCACATTGTTATTATAATTGTTGATGCTGATTTCTTGCGTCAACGAAAAAATTTATTTGGGTGGGAGATAATACTAAGCGGTTTGTGTCTCTCCTGGTTGAGAAATTCAAGGTAGAGCTGTTTAATGGTGCATATGCTCAAATTAACATAATTGTTTTCAGTTTAGAATTTCAATTACAAAATGATAGAAGTATTAGAGAGGAAAATTGGCAAAGTAACGGTGTAAAAATTTTTGAGTTGGAATGATGCTATTTTGAGCTTAGATTAACATATATACCTTTTATATTAAACTGAAGTACAACAATTACAACAGACCACAATATGTATATCTACCTAAAGGAACAGCCTGTTCTTTTTCATATAGTAGTTGCTCCTTTACTTTGCTCTTTCTTTTTATACATGTAAAGGTTACAAACTTAAAAACTTATATTAAAACCCAAAAAATAAAAATAAAAATAAAAGACCCTTATCAATGGCAAGTAGGCTTGGGTTCCTCCAATTCAATTCCCTCATCAGCAAGCCTCTTATCCTTGTAAACATACCATTTAGCACAAGCCAAATATATAAAAAAGTTCAAAGCACTCAAAATTGCCAACAGCCAGTAGAAATCATACAACCTCCCTTGGTTTAAATTATCTGCTAGCCATGGTTTCTTGTCACCAGTCACTTTGTGCACTATAGATACCAATAAAGAGCTAAAGAAAAATCCTAGTGAAAGAGTGCTCAAAAACAACCCTGTGCTCATTGTCTTCATCCCTTTTGGGCACTCCCTTAGGAAAAAATCAAGCTGCCCAATATAAGTAAAGGCCTCACCTGAACCCACCAAGAAAAATTGAGGCACTAGCCAGAACACACTCAATGGGATTTCAGCCGTGGGATCATTTGTCAACCCATGTGATCTTGCGGCTCTCAGTCGCTTTAATTCACATAGTGCTGCTGCCACCATTGCGAAAATTGAAAGCACTAGACCAACTCCTATGCGTTGCAATGGGGTGAGTCCTTGTGGGTTCTTGAAAATTTTTCTTGCAATTGGAACAATGATTCTGTCATAAACTGGAACAGTCATGAGAATGCTGCCTACAAAAAAGACTGTTAATGAAGCTGCGGGGATTTCAAAATTGCCAATGTGACGGTTCATTGTTGTTGCTTGAGATACTGAAAATGTTGTCATTTGGGCATAGACTGTCCAAAATATTATTGTGGTTGCCCAAATTGGCACCATTCGGATCACCATTTTTACTTCTTCAACATCTGTTAGTGTTGCTAAATTCCATTTGTTCACTACAGTGGTGTCCGGGTCCTTGATTGCTGCCTTCTCTAAGAAACTGCACAATATATAAGCCATTCCAAAAATTAACATCAGTATGTATATTTAGTGGCTATATAATCAGGACCAGTCCTGGCAGAGGCGGCCTATGCGTCCTCCTATGGTCCTCATTTTTTAATTTTTTTTTAAATATTATCTTATAGTCATGGAACTCAAAATATAAAAATAACTTTTGGCTCCGAGAAGATGCGTCAGCCAGCTATTATTGGACTGTGATTGAAAACAAGAGGACATGCAATGGATATAGTGCTTAATGAGTCCACCTGTGATTTAGTGGCAAATGGTTTAAAATATGTTGGATAGATCCTGGATTCGAGTTCAGATAGTGCAATTATTATAAGAAATTGAGACAGTGGAGAGTTTTACATATTTCGTTTAAGTTCGGATCAAACGATTTGAGACGACTAGAGTTTCTAATAAAAAAAAGTGACCGAGAGTGAGCTGGCAAGGAAATTTTTAAACCATATGATCAAAGACAAGAAGCGTGAGGATCGATTAAGGGACAGTCTGGCTACGTGGCTCTTGATCTTTTTTATGATTCTTTTGTGACAGTGAATAGCTAGACAAATTTGGTTGTGTTCGTTCATATGGAAACGATAAGGCAGAAGCTATATTATTGACAATTCTTCTTTGATGTACACAGACAAGGGCCAATAATTATGAATTCTAAATCAATAATTCTGGTTTGTGATTAAATCTATATGAACTAGTTGTTTGTCAATCACCCATAAAAAATGGCCCACTCCTGTAGATAAGTTCCTAGTTGCCAGTTGTCACCTACTCTTTTTTTCTTTTTCTTTTTTTTTTTTTTGACAAATTATGTGCTAAATAAATGGAGGATCATAGTTTCAAAAAAGATGTCTATAACTAGCACTATTAACTTCTTAATTATAACTAAGAATTGTTTAAAAAAAAACTAACCGGAATTGCTTGCTATGAGGCAACCTTTGCTTCTTCTTCTTGCCTTCAACAGGAATATCATCAATATTGAAAAGCATGGAGGAATCTGATGGCAAATCCAAATGCCTTTTCCTCAAAGCAGCCACAAACACCGAGGCAATTTGCGTAAGCGGGCTACCAACCAATTTCTTGAACCGGTATCGCCTTGTGCCTGACAAAAACACAACCAAGCCAATAACAATAGCACAGGCGCATATACCGTAGCCCCATTCACGCCCCAAATTGTCTTGTATGTAAACAAGAACGGTCACTGCGCCGAGCGAGCCTATGCTTATGAAGAAAAAGAACCAGTTGAAGAAGTTGGTCATTTGTTTCCTCTCTTGTGGGTCCGAGTCATCGAATTGGTCGGACCCAAATCCTGAGACGCTCGATTTCAGCCCGCCAGTGCCTAGTGCTGTTAAGTATAGTGCTAAATACAGAACTTCGAGTTGCACGCCGCTTGCTTGGATGCATGCTGATTGGCCGCTCCTGTTGTTGCATTTTGGTGGCTTCAGGCTTGGAATTATTGTTGAGATTGTCAACACAGTCACTCCCTGTTTAACCAAAATTATAAAATAATTAAATACAAAAATTTATTTAATAACATAAAAAAATATCTGACATTTTTTTATGAAAAGAATTAATACTGTGGCCATGCCATTACTATACAGTTCCTGTAAAGTAATGTATAATTTTTAAAGGTCTCTTTTTTTTTTTTTTTTTTTTTTGGTGAAGGTGATGAAGCAATCATAGAGCCTTACAGCTGCTTGAACGGTAGCGAATATTGCAATGGTGAGGTACCTGTAACAAGAGCAATAAATTGAAATTCAGGATTAGAAATTAAGAAAAAAGAAAAAACAAGAGAAGAAAATTAAGGTTGGAGGTAGTGTAATTGGAAAATGAAAAATAACCTTCCGAGAAAGGTGTCAGCGACGAAGCCACCAAGCAAACAGAGCATAAAAGAGGTACCAAGGAAGTTGGTGACGGTGTTGGCAGCGGTAGCATTGCCCAAATGCATAGTGCCAGTCAAATATGTCACCAGATTTACAGCGATACCAAGAGTTGTTAACCTCTCACATGTCTCACCACCTAAAATGAGGGAAAAGAAAATGTAACAAGATATAAAATTAATTACTTTTGTGATGACATATTAAGGGGAATTAAAATGGGCTAATTATAGAGACCTAGTATCATGGCGGCACTGGTCCAGCCGCCGGACTTGGACCGCTCGGCCGGGCGGCCCTTGTAGTCCCAGGCATCTGGTAGGACCTTCCCTTGTGTCTGAGGAAGCTCACTCATTGTTAAGTATTAGAGAGAGAGAGAGAATCTATTAACTTCGGCACGATTGTTGCAAGGATGATGGGCCTTTTTATAGTGAGAGATGGAAGACCTTATGATATTAAAAATAATAATAATAAATAAATAAATAAATTGATAAAAAATTTGAATGAAGTGCCACCTGTGACCTGTGTGAGGGCTAGTTTGATTGACCGGAGAGTAAGAGTGGCAACCAGCACGGATTTTGGGCCGGATTTTTTAAAAATAATATATATTTAATTTTTAAAATTAAAATAATTAGTTTTTTTTTTTTAATTTTTAATACTTATATATGAAAAAAATTAAGAATGTCAATGTTTTTAATTTTTTTTTGGATTGGATCTTAAAAGTTTAGTTAAAAATATATGTATTTAAAATTTAAAATTAATTTATATAATTAAAAAAATAATTTTACTTATAAAAACCGAGTCTGGGTTGGGCTTTTTGCCTAAGCTCGACCTGAGCCAAGAAACTAAAATTTTATCCTCGGAATGAGCTGAGACGGGCTTAACTTGTCACACCCTATTATATTCAGGACGTCACCAGAAGGAGACAGTGATACCATCTCCTTGAACCTCAAATCTGAACGTGTGAAACGTGTCATACACTAAGCTAAATCTATGATGTCATAACTAACAATGTATGAACACATAATGATATGCTAACATACATGTTTATCATATACACATGAACTATTTAATGTGATTGTATAAGTATATCTATGTACCATACATCATGCATAAGACACAATTCGGCCTCACGACCTACCATGATGACTATACATATGTGTGGGCCCTGCTTGCGTCCCTAAGACTACAGCTGGTATCCATTCTTCCGAACAGAGCATCTGGAATATGGAATCTATGCCAATCATGGCAACTTGCGGTTCCTGCAACCAAAACTGAAACTGGAAGTAAGTCGTTTGAATGACCTAGTGAGGGAACACTGAAAGTAAAAACAATATGAACATTTTATCTTGCAAAATAACTGAGCTATAAAAGAAAATATTTTTTTATCTTGAAATCCATCAATTTCTGAAATACAAAGATATACATAAAACGTGTACTGAAAGATAGCTGTCATGAAAATCTCACTAGTATCGTGACCTGGGGCATGAAACCGACTTAATGGGACCTAACACCATATAAGCAGAGAAAGTCGAACTGTAACTATAATGGCATGTGATAGTTATCCAAACCAGTAGGCATGCTGAATTGTAACTGTAATAGCCTAAGAGAGTTATCTAAACCATTAGGCATACTGAACTGAGCATACCCTGGTCACTATGCTGAAGGAGTGGTACTATATTTGGGAATGAAAATATTTCATTTCTTACTGAAATGAGTTTTAAAGAAGTCTAAAACATATATCTTAAATTTGCTTATTCATAGTCACATAACATAGAAAATCATAAATATAACTTGAAAACATGTAAAGATATCATACTCTACAAATACCATATAAATTGGAGCTGTTAATCATGAAACATTGCTAAGCTGGAACATGTTCTAATAAATCTGAAGTTCCGTAAAACCGTAAAGGAAAACATTGAGCTATAAAAACAATAGGGTCGAAAACATGAAAATTATAGCATTCGCTCACTGAGTTGGGAATAATCCTGAAAGCTTAAGTTGGCACGTAGAACTAGTTGGGACTTCCTACATAGGATCTATAAACATATGGTAGGTATACGATTAGTATACTTGAGTATTGATGATGCTACATGCTTGCATGAACGATGCATGAATTTATGTCGATGATAGATGCTTAAAGCGATTTCCTAACATTATGAGCTATTCTAAATTCTATTCTAGCTATACTACCCACGATTCACACACGTGTTATGATATTTCTACAACGAACCGTCAAGAAGTCACTCTAACATGGTCGCTAACACACCCAACGGCCATATTATAATCATCAACTCTTCTTGTTCATCTCACAACACCTCTATTAACATCGTCGATCGCCATCTCTCACGAAAATCCTACCACTACAACAACTACGCACAAACTATATCGAATATGGAAATTCATCTTCTCTCTAACTTATCAAAGCACAACTTATAGCAAATATCATTAATTAAGCATGTTCAACGCATAATCATCCTCTAACTTGTTATCTCAAACTCGACCCAACACACCCATGTGTCATGACCTTGAATCACACTAACTCAACTCAAAATTGTGATTCTCATCATCAATCTTGCTAATCTCATACTCAAATCAACACTACCATGCAACATGAACATGGACCTTACTTGGGTTTCATGGATTTTCACAAACACAGCCCCTAGGTTCTAACCATCTTAAATCTTACTTAATCCATGAAAATAATCTTACATCTATGCATGATTAGCCTCATAATAGACTCTACCATGAATGATTTTTGTGGATCATTGTAATAACGAAGCAGGGTTTACCGATATGCCTATGAAGTCGACGACCACTACACTATTGGGCTTGCAGCACGTAGAGAGTATGGATAGTCCCACATGGGACTAACTGGAGAATAATGAAGTCGCCATCTAGTATGAGACACCGGGAATGATTTAAGATCGTAGTACACTCATCGCAAGGTCCAAACTTAAATTCGTTTGGGTTCGAAATGGTCACTCACTGATACCAGTATAATATTTACGCTTAAAGGAGGTATCAATATATCTTATAATGCAATTTCACACACAAAAGTAATTTAAAGGCATACAACTTGCGCAAGCATAAAAGTAAAAATATGATAAATAAACGAAGTTAAAACGTGCGAAATTTAAAATACATAAATAAAATTACAAGGCCACAATAATAAATAAAATATCGATAAAATATTATAAAACATGCTTTCAATGGGCCTAGCCTTAAAGAGACCTGTCTGTAATAGGCCAAATATAGAATTCAACTACGACTGGACTTACTGGAAGTCTGGCTGGATGTACTGCGTAGTCTTGATCTGCAGAAACATTCATATGCAATAACAGATTTAGTAAACATGTATTTTGGATGTATTTATAATGAAATGGTCATCTCATAGTGGTACGTGGAGCTGTATCCTGAGTGCGAACCATATCACTGTCTATTATGAATCGGCTATGGAACTTACGTCTGAGTTTCTCTCCTATATACCATGGGATCATAAGCCGAATTCATACATATTCGGCCGAACATATAACAAGTCTGGCATGCATATTATTTTGGACAGTAAAGTATACAATGACATATTAAGTCACAATAGTAAATAAACGCATATCACAGATTAAATCAGTAGAACAAAGCAATAAAACATGCATGAAGGAATAACAATGATTAACATATAAAATAACTAAGCATGCAATAAAAATACAGAAAACAGTAAGCGCGGTTGGACATATATATTTTTGGTCGGATATGTATGCATGTCTGGTTGGACGTGATGTACGTCCGGCTGGAGATACTGTGTTAAAAATAAAATCTCAAACATGCGTTTAATTGACATATAATGCCCTCGGGTCGTACATTTTCTATGTAGTTTCATACCATAAGATATGGAACTTGAAGGAAAGGTACGTGATTTCTTTTTCAAGGTTACTGTCTTAGGGCTTTTTTAGGATTCTTTCAGAATGATTCGAACCAGCCCATTTTCATGAAGGAATATGACCCATTTTATAGTAGAACTAGCAGGTCCAAGGATAGAAGAGGGAGCAAGATCCCCCATTTCCTCCAATCTGTCCCGAGTAATTAGTAATCAAAATGTCAAACACAACTCGAACTATGCCCGACTCGATGTAGGCTTGGGATGTACCTCTGGTCAACTGTTTGAATTTTACACGTGTGCTGACAGCTCGATACATGTCTAACCGGCTACTAAATTTGAATTATATGTCCGGCCGGACATAATAGATCCCTTAATTTCAATAACTGACAATCTGCTTGTTCACTGGCAGTTGTGTATTATCTGATTGAAATTAGGGTTTTAAAGGTATATCCGGTCAGATATTTTGGTTAGAGAGAAAATAGGTCGGACATAGGTAATATCCGACTGGCTTTTTGGCTATATTTTCTGGGTTCCTTGGAGTTCATTCCTTTCTGAAATTCATCATTGAAATTTCCCCAACTTTTAGAGGGTGCCCTGTAAGAGACTCATAACCGGGCTATGCATAAAAATAAATTTATCTACAGTTATGCTTGGTGTATGAGCAAAGCGGGGTTTACCGTTATGCCTACTGTAGGAACCGATTTCCTAGCGCAGTGGAAGCACCTTAAGCACCCAAGATCAGCCTTGAAAAAAATTTCTACCTTTCCCTTTGTTTGGCCGAATATGACCATCTCCTTCACTGAAATTTTACTTCTGGTTTTAACAAAAATTCAGTCCCGGAACAGCCTCCGAAAAGTGGATCAGATCTGGACTGTTTTGGACCCGAAATCGCGCCCAGCTCACTGCCCAAATCAACCCTTTTATACGTGAACCATACCAGTATTTCAGGTATGATTTTTCAATTAAAAATAGCCCTACAACACTCTTAAAACCTGATCTTAATGTGTTTAAATTAAATTAATTATCATAGGAATATAGGTAATTGAATTAAGTTATATATTTTTACCTGACCATCAGAAGAAACTTGTAGATAATTTAGTGTTCTAGGTTAATACTCCATCACAATTACTCAATTAAATGAAAAATACATAAATATTGTTTGCATGCTTAGGTGAAGTTACCTTCCCCAAGTTTTAACTTGCATAAGGTTTTTCGAAAGTCTATTTACTATTTTATTTAGATTTTAGTTAGTCACTCTTAATCAACTAAAATCATTGGACCATTTGTTTAGTTTTAGTAAAGTTGGCGTAGGAACGAAACGGGATTTACAACTATACCTATGACGTCAGCGACCACTACATTGTTGGGTTCGTAACTCGTTGAGAGTACGGATAGCCTCACAACGGGACTAACCAGAGAATAAAGGAGTCGCCACTAGGTATGAGACACCGGAAATGATTTAAAGTTATACTACACCCCTCACAAAGTATGACCTTAAACCCAACTGGTTCGGAATGGTCCTTTACTGATGTGAGAATAATATTTACGTTCAAAAAAGGTATCACCATATCTTATAATGCAAGAGCATGAAAAATAGTTCATATAGCACATAATGACATAAATATGAATAATGAAAGCAACAAATAAATCAAATAAATATTTAGAAGCTATTACAATAATGGAAAAATAGTAATCAAATAAAATATCGTATAAATGTTTAGAAAAAATTAAACGGTGATAAAATACTAATCAAACAGACCAGAATAAATATACTTACAGCCTGGCTTCGACTTCTTCGAAGCCAGGTCAGACAAAAGATTTTTGAGGTACTTGAGTTTTGGATATTTTTATCAATATCCGGTCAGACTTGATGTAAGTCTGTCCGAAGGTACTAGGTGGGACTAGAATCACCGAAGCGTAATTATGTAATAATAAATATAATAAACATGCATTCAGATATATTTATAACGAAATGGTCATCTCCCAGTAATTCGTGGAGTTGTATCCGGAGTACGAACCATATTACCATATGTTCGAAATTGGCTATGGAACCTTCGTATGGGTTTTCATCTTATATATCACGGGGTCATACGACCGGATGTAAGTATATATCACGGGGGTCATACGGTCGGATGGAAGTATGTCCGGTCTGACGTTAATTGAGTCATGTCAGACATCCTTCACATATCAGACAATGAACATAGGAAAACATGCATATTAATCCCATATTAGACAATAAAATAAACACATGCATATTAACAGTTAAAACATAGAAAAACACAACCAAACATGCATAAATTAACAGTGATGAGCGTAATATAAAAATAGCTAAGCATGCAATAGAAAACAGTAAGCACGGTCGGATATAACTAACTTTGGTCGGATGTGTGTGCATGTCTGGCCTGACGTGGTTTACATCATGCTGGAGATATTGTGTATTCACTGAAACTCTAAAACACGTATAAATACGAAGAGTGCCCACAAGTCGTACCTTTGGTTTTTGGTGGCTCTGAAGACATTTTCTGAAGTCTGAGTTGTTAATGGATTCGCACAAGGGGGGTAGGATTTCCAAATATAGGTGTTTGCTTCTCACTTCCTTTCTTACTGTTTCGGAATTTTTCACGAGTTCTTTAAGTTGGATCAGCACCTCCCCTTGTGAAGGGGGATAGCCTCATTTATATAGAGTGAGAAATGGCTCTGAAATAAGAAGGCGAAGCAAAATCTCCTCACTTCCTTCAGTCTATCTCGAGTGATTGCCAATCAGAACATTAGACACGATTCAAACTATGTCCGATCGGATGTATATTTTGGGACATACCTCCGACCGGACGTAATCAAGTCCATGATTCCAGCTATTTGAATTTTACACGTGTGCTGATAGTTCGATAAATATCGAGCCAAATATTAATTTGAATTGTATGTTCGGCCAGACATAATCAGATCGTTTAACTTCAATAAATGACAATCTGCTTATTCAATGACAGTTGTGTTTATCCGATCGGAATTAGGGTTTTCAAGATATATTCGACCAGACTTTCTGGTTAGAGAGAAAGTGGGCCAAACATAAGTGATGTCTGAATGGCTTTATGCTATATTTTATGGGTCCCTTGGAGTGTCTTTCCTTCCTGGCATTCATCATTGTCATTTCCCCAACTTTCAGTGGATGTCCCCATAAGAGACTCATCATCGGGCTATCCATAAAAATACAATGTCTACAATAGGTATAGTTTTAGGAATTAATAAGATAATAATAAGTTCATGTGGGTTCGACATCCGACTCTTTTGTCATCATATACTTGAGCGATACTTGCGTTTGCGTGCTCTATAAAATCGCGATCATCTATTTATGTGGGGAAGTTGTATTTAGGAAAGTCAATAAAAGTATGTATGAGATTCAAATCATTCAAAAAAATTTGTATGTGAGTCTTTCATGCTTGTAATGTATTATGAGTGTATAAAGAGTTTGTTTAGTTTAATTGAAAATCGATAGTAAATCATTCTAAGAATGATTTGAGTTATTTGTGATTATTCGAAAAATAATCGTAGATTAATAAGAAATTAATCAGAAGTGATAGAGTTGTATTTTTGCATGGTTGAGAATAAAAATTTTCAAAATTCATCTATCAAAATCTTCCAAGAATAACTAAAAATACAATTCATTTATGATGGAAAAGTTAAACAATCTAAAAAACTTTAGTTAAGTCAAATGAATAGAGATAATTTTGATATAAATAGCAAAATTTATCCTTATTTAAGAAGATGTAATAAATTAAGGATAATGATGTTATTATCCTGATATAATTATTTTTAATCGGTTCTAACGAAATTATTATTTTTTTCCAAATAAAATCATCAATCGATACTCCAAAAAATATAAAAAATAAAATTGGATAATTTTAGAAATCGAAAATTTGAATGAAAATCAGTGTCGAATTAAAACAGTCAAAATATGTCAAATCTAATCGCTCAAGTAACGATTTATGATTAAAGTTGATTAATCGGAAAGTAAACTTTAAAATTGCACAAATTAAAAGGTTCAAAGTATTATTGTAAGAGAGTACAAAAAAAAAATTGAATATAACAATAATAAAAAGAATAGGTTGGGGATGTGATTCCACCAACGTTGTAACTCTTCTTTATCACCACAACTCAATATAGATAAGTCATGTAAAAATATAAACAGATATAGAAATGTCATGATTTCTACCAATATTTTAAATTAAATGTGCTTTTAATTATGCTTAAAAGAGGTGATTACGCCCAAAAAAAATATTTGCGGTTATCGCAGTATAGTTGGGGCGTTGATTTCTCAAACTAATTTGCTTAATAAAAATATTAACAATAACTTAATTAAGAAAAATATTTAATTAGCAAATAAAATAACATAATAAAAAATAATGAAATTACTTGAGGATTATCGATAGAAAAAGATAGCAAAACGTCGGGAATCCTTATTGTGTTATGTCCATATATTTAATATTTGATTCCTTTTATTATCCAATTGAAGGTTTCACTTCCCAAACCAACAACCGGAAAATAAAAATTTAAAACATATTAAATCTTAAAGTAATTGACATGATATTTACTCTATGTTAAAAGGACAATGTGTTATTATTATAACTTATCTCACGTCAACAATATACTCAAGGATAATACTGTAACATAATATTAACTCACAAAATAATAATATCTCTCACCATACCTATATAAAAATTAGTAAAACGTAATCTCTGAATTAATTAAAAATCAAAAGATAACAGAGAATGATAAAATACTAATTGTATTAAATATTAAAGATTATTCAGGAAATAAAAATAAAATATAAAAATTTAGATATAAGAATTCATTTATAATTTTGTGTAAGAAATTAGTTCTTAAAAAAAAAAAAAAAAAAAAAAAAAAAACGAGTCTACCCTGTAAAGAATGGAGAAACGCATTTATCTGAATTTCCTTCACTGCCCCTCTACGCTCCTGAAACGTGCGGCAGTGGTCTGCTTCTTTCTTTTTCAACTTCGGCTCAGCCTCTGATTTTTCCCCCTTCATTATGTGACCAAGGCTCCCTTTTATAATAAAGCAAACCTAAATGCAATAGACTTTCATTCACGTGCCTTCCTTTTGAGCCAAGATTTACTTGCATTAATAGTAAAGCAACTGACACAAGTAACCCATCCATACAACTTAGACTTTCCCTTTTGCCTTTAATTCACGTGGGTCCACTAATTATTTATCCTTTACATTATTTTATTTGATTTTCATTTTAATTTATTTTTCAGTCCTTATCGGAAAATCATTAAATTAATTTAAATACTGAATATTTTCTAAATTAATATAATGATAAAAATTATAGGTTGACGGCTGATTTTGGTCTCAGGGGCAATAAGGGTTTTTTACTCCCGAGACAATCATCCTCCAACTGTGAATTTGTTTTGTTTATGGGAAATCAAAAGAAAATTTGGCAAAAGATAAGTAAATTCACCAATCAACAAAGAGATTTAACGTGGTTCGGCGGATCAGATCCAACCTACATCCACGGGCACAGAACATACGATGTTTTATTACTGAAATATGTTTCTCTGATCTGTTTTGTGTTTTACAAGTCTAATTCTCTCTTGTTCTCTTTTCCACACCCCTTACAAGCACGCTTTCCTCTCCTATTTATAATAGCAAAGAAACAGTTTTCCTTTTCCCATAAGAATTCTTAGTCGAAACTACCTTTTACTTCCCTTATCCTATTATGACACTGACTTATCAATTTTTCCCCATGAAAGTAGGATAACTTATCTTTTTATCCGTAAAAATAGGATGTCTTATCTTCTGGAGCATATATCGACATATTCTCGGTCTTCATGAGGTCGGTCACAATGGTCCTTTGAACTGAGAATGTTGCTATCGATCTGATAATGTCCGACCATCCAGTCTGGAGTGGTCGGTTACCGATCATAAAGTGCTCGGCCCCTTACTGTTGGCTTTTAGTGGTCGGGTCAGCATTAATGATCTTAAGAAGGGAATTACCTTTTTACCCATGTCGTACTGCTTAAATATCATAGGGCCTGAAAATACCGCCAACATCTGTCCCCTAGTTCTCGGTTCCAACGAGTATACAAGTTGGTGTCGGGAACTATATAAAAAGAATAGTACTTCTGATGGAGTGACGGCTGACATTTGTGAGGAGAAGTTTTATTGGCATGTCACCACCATGTCCTCGGTACAACCAAGATGCTCGGTTTGACTTTTTTTCCCGCCAAAACAAAATCTTTTCGCCGCCCTTCTGGAGACTCTCTCGAGACGCGCAATCGTCACATCCATTTAAATGCCCATCAAATCATCTTTATGGTTTTAACCCAAACCTGACACTTGTCAAGCATCTGCCGGCTTCCCGCCAAAAACAAACAAAATCAGTTGTTCACAGCCGACACCCGAAATACGTCCGATCTCAATCGTTCATTTATTTTTGACAAATCTCTTCCGAAGTCGACACATGGCGTGCATCTATGGATCTTTCTTGATCTAACGGTCATAGAAACTCCGATGCAACTACAAGAAGTTGAATACCTTGCGTCTGTTTGGCAAAATTTTATCGACTGTAAAAAAATTCTCCTTTTTTCAACTGCGACCCGTCCGATTAGTGCAACCGAAGCTTTCCAACACATTCTTCCAGTCTTCAAAAGGAATCAAGTAAGTCTTTTGAACGACCTCCTTGGTTTATGCTTACTGTTTGCTTTTTCTTTTCTCTCTCTTCTTTTTGTGTTTGTGTGGAGCATGTCTGGGTTCTGTGTTTTGCTTGATGTTGCTAGGGAGAGATTTGTGGCTTGATGGATGTTGTTAGGGCATTTAGAACCCACATGCTTAGTTTTTCCCGGAATCTCAGGGTAACTATGAAATCCCCAGCCTGTTTTAGAAATTAGCTATAGACTGACCTCCCCCCCTTTTTATTTCTCGGATGTCAGTGATGTGTGACAACAGGTCTTCCTCTGCAAACTCTGCTAGACCTTCGAGCCCCCCTGTTGAAGAGCTCTCATCGGGCTCGGGGGCACCAAGCATAGAGGACCTCGACACTACCTCCACCCCTTCCGAGGCTGAACAAGATACTTACCATCAGAGAATTCCTCGGAAGGATCCAGAGCCCGGTGATTTTGACTACTCGGCTTTGGACATGGATCGGCCATCCAAAATAACTGAAGACGATCTAGCACTGCTCCGGCAGCGATACGATATTCCGATAGATATTTCCCTTGAAGTCCCATGTCCATTGGATCGTGCTAGTCAACCCGATGAAGGTTCAGTGGCTCTTCTCCCGGCTTTCTTTGAGTGTGGACTCCGGCTATCAATCCAACGTTATTTCACCTGGATGCTGGCCGAGATGGAGATCGCCCCTTGTCAATTAAGCCTGAATAGTTGGAGGATTTTGGCCGGGCTACATGTGATTTGGAGTCGGGCGGGACTCAGCGAACCCTCTCTTGAAGAAGTGAAGAGGTTGTATCGATTGAAGGCCAACCCAAGAACGCACCATGGTTGGTACTACCTTTCTTCTTACGCTGATTCGTTAAACATTGTTGGCAAACTCCTCGACTCCAACAAAAACTTCAAAGATTTATGGTTCTGGGCCACATGAGATTGGGGACGGGTCCTGAGATCATACGAAGAGGAGGTTTCAGTCCCAGATATCTTTAGAGCGGGAGGTTAGGAATCTAACCTTAGTGTTCCTGCTCTTGATTTTATGATAGGATTCTAACTCCTTTGACTCTTCCCAGCTTGCTGGAGGGACGCTCCCAAGGTCTCCCATCAGGTCCGGGTGCGGGTACGCTGGGCTCGGCGGTACGCCGACCATTGGAAGAAGTTGGTTAATGATTAGGCCTTTGTCGAGTCAGGACTCATTCGGACCGTTCCTCCGAAGGTCCCGGGGCGGATAGGTAGTTTTTGTTGGGGTTGGTGCTCAGAGCGCCAATTCCCGGTTGTATTTCTGTTAAATACTTCTGTAAAACATTATTATTATGAATAATATATGCAGTTTCTATAATATAATCTATTCTTTTATATGGTAAAGACGTAATGACCCTAGAATGATTAGTCATGATACAGTTGCAAAAGCGTCGCAACGGACATTGAGATGTATCATGACGTTGTCATTCTCAGACAGTTCCTGGTCAAGGTTTACACTACTTGGTCAGTATAGTAAACCCGTTGAGACCGGTACATGTCGTATACTGGAATATATGATTCCAATGGTTTCTCAATGAACCATTAGTCTTGGAGACTAGTATAGACGTGTAGGTGTTTATAGCGGATAAACACTGAACGACTCACCGAAGATTCTTAATGGATGGTACACCAGCGTCAATAAGAATCTTCTTGGGTTGAGTAGCACTTGTGATTCTTAGACTTGAGATGCCATTGTGGGCACATGAGACATCTTCTACACTTAGACGGCAGTCACGTCACCGATCTATTTAGATCAGACCTCCGCCTGTTCGTTGGGTGTAGATAAATCCTCAGGGTGTCCTATGTGTATCAAGATAGGATCCGTCAGTTCTGTGTATCAGAGCATAGGTAGTCCATATGATTAGCAATCAGATAAAACCATGGGCCCGTGGTAAAGTTTAGAAGCTAGTTCTAAACATTCTTTTTGAGATTGTTAATAGAATAATCGACTGGATAATCCCGATAGAGATTTGACGTTTATATCTATGTCTCTGGGATTTATCCGGATACCTGTGACGGAGGAATTATACATTTGCGATGACCTCGAGCTGTATGGTTCAGCGAGATTATCCGTGATCGTCATAATCTACGGGTGGATAGATTATGGACACGAAATTAGATTTTGTGACGGATATACCTGAACCTAGAGAGTCTCAATAATGAAACATACTCGTTGAGCACTAGAGCAACATAAATAAATAATATTGATTATTTATAAAGTCGTTTAATGGTTAAACGCAAGATACATGCTAAAGAGACTAGATAGTCATTTGCCTAATTATTGTGTATTTACATTTAATACTTGATTAATTTAAATACACATTAATTAATAGTCAAAATGAGTTATTTGACTTATTTCCTAAATGAATATATATTTTTAATATTTAATGTAAATATTATACATATATTTAATATATTTGTATTTGATTAATTAATTAATTATTTAATTGTTGTAAATGATTAAATTAATTAAAATATAAATATCTTATGTTAGGATATTTAAAGTTAATAATGTTAGTTGCATTTGTTGACCCAAATAAATATCTAATAAAGTTGTTTATAAGATATGTGCAAGTTGACCAAATGAAACTTGAAATGAAATTGAAATTAATTTCCTTGTTTTTGTCTTAGCCATTTTCGGCCAAAGGCCAAATGAAACAAGTATAAATTGATTTTCATTTCATGATACACTTAACCTAATACACTTTATCAAAATAAACACCATTGAAGAAACCTAAAGGAAGCTTGAGAACGAAAGAAAGATTAAAGGAAAGCTTGATTTTAGTAAGTTTTTTCCAACTTACTATTAGTAAGGAAATTGTTACTTAGGATCTAGGCTTCAATATATGATATCCTTAGGTTATTTCCTTCTTTGTTCTTTTTGGTTTTTGTTGATGGAAGTTTTGGTGAAGGTGTAAAGCATGTATGATGAAGGAAGTTTGTAACTAGTGTAGTTGTAAACATTCTTTTAAGGTTTATGAAACCATTTGCTAATCTAGAGTTATTGACCCACTCTTAAATGACCTAGATTTGATCTTGAGTTGTTTCATTGTGTTGAGACTTGGATTGGATGGAAGAATGATGATTGAAGTAATTGATTTAATGTATTTGGTCTAATTTGTCCAATTTGTGGAAATTGAAAAATTAGGGTTCTTAACTAATTCCAAATTTGGGGGTTTTCATATATGTGTTATTTATGTGTGTATATGATGCATATAAAGTTTCATGTTGATTGGATATCATTTGGATGTGTCTTGAAGCATGAAAGTGCAAAATGCACAAAATTGAACCCAAGTGAGGCTCACGGCCTTGATAAGGAAAATTGGGGATTTTGGTTGCTTTGGTGTTTTGATGTTTTGAACATCATAAGTTCATCTTAGAAATGATTTAGAATCATTCAAAATTGATTGGATCAATTTCGGACTAAAACGGACAAAAATACAAAGCAAGGGTATTTCGGTAAATTCACTTAAAATGTTTTATTTATTTATTTTCATAATTTGATTATTGGAATATTAAATAAATATGTTTATTTAATTAATCCGAGAAAAAGTTTTGAAATCTGAAAATCGGATTTTCACCGCTTCCGCTGCGTTACCGGATTCACCCCCTAAATAACCCCTCAGTTTTTGTTAGCCTTCTAACCAATCCCCTTGTTTGCTTAGCATGATGACGACTTGAAATCATTCAGATACTGACCACTTCTCTGCCCTTTGCCTTTTGCAGGAATGTCGAAGAGGCCAAGATACCTTGATCAGCTGTCCGGTGCAACAAAGAAAACCGGCCATGTTGGAGCCGGACCTTCTCGAAAACGGCCAGCAACTGCCGAGGCCAGAAAAGTGATTGAAGAGGCAGCCCCGTCAGCTACCCAAGGCTTATCTCCCCCTTCCAGGGCATCGCCAACAGTCTCCACCCGACCTTCCAGCCCGTCAAAACCTACTAGAAAAATGAGGCGTCTGTTCAGGGCAGAGGAAGCCGAGCTGACTCGGGAGGTGGAGGAGGAACATGTCCTGAGTAAGAGGCAGCCAGTTCGGAAGGAGAAGAAAGTGTAGCAGGGTTCTTCCAAAAAGCAGAAAGGCGCCGTGATTCTTGGCGTAGAAGACTTTGGTCAGGACATCAGGGAGGCCACTTCTCATCTAGTTCCGGCAATCAACGAACTGGCCGAAGCGGTCCCTCCAGCGAAGATTCCGAGATATAAAGATCTCTCTCCCAAGGATGTGGTTACGTTGTTGTGCTCCCATATGGCCAAGGTAGCCACATTTCTCTTATTCTCATTATGAGTCCATGACTTAGTCTGATATCTTATTTTCTATTTTTTCTCGGCATGCGACCTATCTGGCGGCCAAGAACAAAGATCTCCTACTGAGCCTTTTATCCGAGGGTGGCCAAGCCCAGAGGCTCCAGAACCGACTTACTGAAATGGAGGTCGAGCTGGCCAGTAAAGAAGAAAACATAAAAAATCCGTCGAGGCCCACACAACAAATAAAGCTCTCAGGACCGCCGCCTCTCTAGAGAGGAAAAACACTGACGCAGCCAAGAAGGATTTGGAGGCTGCCCAGGCCGACAACAGGATCCTACAAGTGGAAGTGCACAGCGTGGAATCCAAACTGAGGGCTAAAGATGAAGAACTGGTACGGGCCCGTGACGAGCTTAAGAGGAAGGAAGATGAGTTGGAGGCTGAGAGGGACGTAATCAGACTTGAGGGGGTCGGGGACTGCGCCGAGATTATCCCGATCATATTGCCCAACCTGGATATGGGGCCTATCCATGCGGCCATCCGCTTCTGCAAATGGGAAATCTCACAGGAGAAGTTTCAAAGATGGCTACCCCTTTCTCCCGAAGAGGTGATGGATCCCGACCCCATTTCGATCACCCCGGTACCCCCAGCTCATAAAGAGGACCGACTTGAGGCTTCTGCTTCTGAGGAGAACTGACCTGAGGCTCCTGCTCCGGACCCCGAAGCTGTAATTGTCGGAGCCTCTCAGGCCGTCAATGTGGAAGCTGACTGTCCCTCCTCCTGAGGCCGAGTCCAGCCCTCTGCCACCCGAGCCTATCGAGGGAGAACCAACTGCCCCTGTGCGGGCTGATTTATAAGGGGTAACCCGAACGGGGCCCCGTGTAAACCTGAACATATTTCACTTTCTTTTGTAATAACTTTTCTCAGCTACATTTGTTATATTATATTTTTTACATGTATCCATTCCATTTCTTGTATTTCATAACTTGCTCCGAATGCTTCCCTGCAAACAATCACTCGCGGCCCGGGCGACTCGAGCCGAGAATATGATCTTGTGGTGAAACGAAACCCACCTCCGAGCTGGGAGGAATACTTGGCTCTGGGGGGGATGTTACGTCCCCAGTCCAAAAGATAGACTCGGTGGGATGTAACCCGACCCCGAGTTGAGAGAAACACTTGGCTCTGGGGGAAATATTACGTCCCCAGTCCAAAAGACAGACTCGGTGGGACGTAACACGACCCCGAGCTGAGAGAAACACTTGGCTCTAGGGAAAATGTTATGTCCCCAGTCCAAAAGACAGACTCGGTGGGACGTAACCCGACCCCGAGCTGAGAGAAACACAAATGGCATCGGCGGAATGAATCCAGCCCCGAGCCGAATAACCAAGTGGTCTCGGCAGAATGAATCCAGCCCCGAGCCGATTACTCAAGTATCAGCTTCGGCGGAACGAATCTAGCCCCGGGCCGATTAATCCTTGGGACTTACTCGGAAGGGAAGTGAATCAACCGTTTAAGCCCTATTGAATTTGGCAAGGGCGTCCCCTTGCCAGACTTGTGAAAGACAAATAGGTATGGATCAAATGTCTGAAACATTAAGGGCACGTTCCTCCTTATGTTTGGAAACACTGGAGCAAGCAAACGCCATGAGGGCATAATCCATCCCCGTGTTATGCTTCTCATGGATCCGTTGGTTAGGCAAAACATGCGGGAACACATTCCCTGCTGCTGTATTTCCCAAAATGGCCAGGCCGATCATCTCACGGGGGCACTCCCTCCCTGCGATTACTATCCCGAAATATTTCTCACAAAAATAAGTCATAAGGTAGTTACGATCCAGCTTCGGGAGTTCGATACTACTACAAAGGGTTCACGTACTCCCTCATGCACTTCATCCCTCGACGTAGTCCTGAGCCTCAGAAGTGAAGTGAGTCGGGTCGGATCACTTCTGCCCGGGATTTTTATGATAGCTTCTGTGGTTGGTATGTCACGGGTTTGGTGCCTTTCCTGATCCCAGATCATCCCTTCGCATCAAGTACATCCTCAAAATATTGAATATGACTTTCAAATCCAATTAAAAAAGGCGAGTGAAAATTTTCTTGATTGAAAAGAGAAAGTTTTATTCATATTCGAGGACCTACTGCCCTTCCTACAACTCTCCGCGGGATATTTCGGGAGAGGGTTTATTTGATCTCCTAACCCCTGTCGGGTTGTTAAAAAAGAAATAAAGAAAAAACCTACTGGAAGTACTTCCTCAACATCTCGGCGTGCTAGGGCTTCCTTAACCGTGTGTCGTCCAGCTGTTCCAAAATATAGACACCTGGCCTTACCACCTCCATAATTTTATAGGGCCCTTCCCACTTGGCACTTAATGAGCCTTCCTCCGGCCTTCGAGTGTTCAGGGTGACCATTCTCAATACAAAGTCGCCTGGAAGAAAAACACGGGTCTGAACTTTTTTGTTGTAGAAACGGGACATTCTTTGTTGATGGATTGCTGTCTTCATAGCTGACTTCTCCCTCTTTTCTTCGATCAGGTCGAGGTGACTTCTGATGAGTTCTTCATTCTGTCCATCCTTATAATGTCGGACCCTGTGGGTAGTCATTCTGATCTCTGCTGGAATAACCGCTTCGCATCCGTATGATAAAGAAAACATATTTTCCCCTGTGGAATCCTTACAGGTCATCTGGTGTGCCCATAACACTTCCGGTAACTCCTCGACCCATAGGCCCTTGCAGGCTCCGAGCCGAGCTTGAAGATTGGCTTTAATGGTCTTGTTTGTCGCCTCAACCTGCCCGTTAGACTTGGAATGGACAGGTGAGGCGAATCTTAGGGCGATTTGGAGATCTTCACAAAGCTTCCTGAAGCCTTTGCTATCGAACTGTTTTCCGTTATCGGTGATGAAGGCCCGAGGAATTCCGAACCTGCAGATAATATTCTTCTTCAAGAACTCCGTAGCTTTCTTCTCTGTGATTGTGGATAGGGGTTCGGCCTCCACCCATTTGGTGAAATAATCTATGGCAACAATGGCGTATTTCGCTTGCCCTAGCCCCTTCGGCATCGGTCCGATGATATCCATCCCCCACTGGGCGAACGACCAAGGGCTGGACAGGGTGGTCAATTGTTCTGCGGGCTGGTGGTGAATATTGGCATTCTTCTGGCAACCTTCACATTTCCGGGCCACCCTCATACCGTCCTGATGCATGGTCGACCAGTAGAACCCTTGCCTTAACGCTTTAAAGGCAATTGATTGTCCTCCGGTGTGACTCCCACAGATTCCCGCATGAATTTCCCTGAGCACATAGTCAGCCTCTTCTTCTGCTAAACATCTCAGAAGGGGTACCATATAACCCCTTCGGTATAGCACCCATTCGATCAGGGAAAACTTGGTGCTTTTCAATTTCAGTTTTATGGCTTCCTTCTTATCTTCAGGTGTCTCCCCGATCTCCAGATATCTTCTGATTTGTTGCATCCATGAAGTTTTGCTTTCCATATCCAATACTTCTACCTCGAGCTCTCCCACGCTTTTTTTCTCGGAGGCAGATTAGAGGGACTATTCTGGGATTTTCTGCCTTTATCAAAGATGCGAGCCGTGCCAAAGAGTCTGCCTCACAGTTTTTTTCCCGACCGACTTGCTCAAAATGCACGTTCCTCATTTTCCCCACCAACCTTTTTACCTCAGCCAAATAGGCTATCATACTCGGCTCCCTGGCTTGGAATTCTCCATTCAGCTGCTGAATAGCCAGCTGGGAGTCGCTTCTTACAACTATGTCGTGGACGCCCATCACTTTGCATAACCTTAAATCGGCTAAAATTGCCTCATACTCTGTCTCATTATTTGTGGCCTCGAAGGTGAATCTCAAGGCGAACAATACTTCTTCACCTTTACCGTTTTTCAATACGATTCCGGCCCCATTACCTTGTGAGTTGGCAGATCCATCTACTGACATCTCCCATTTGTCTTCCCCCACGGTCAAAATTTGGGGTTCTGTGAATTCAGCAACAAAGTCTGCCAGAGCCTGCCCTTTTACCGCTGCCATTGAGAGGTAAGAGATGTCGTGTTCACTCAACTCTACCGACCATTTCATTAACCTGCCCGAGACCTCTGGTTTCTGCAGAATCTGCCTCAGAGGATAATCGGTGTAAACCCCAATAGGATGGGCCTGGAAGTAAGGTCGCAATTTCCGGGCCGCGGTGATTAATGACAAGGCGACCAGCTCATGTGCTGGATATCCGGTCTCAGCATCTATTAAATCTTTACTAACATAATACACTAGCCTTTGGACTTTATCGGCCTCTTGCACTAATACTGAACTTACTGCATGCTTCGAAATAGCTAAATATAATAAGGTCTCACCTGGGAACGGCTTTGCTAGAAGTTGGGCCTGCGTCAGATATTTTTTTAATTGTAGGAAGGCCTCATCGCATTCTGGCGTCCAGTTGACTTCCTTTTTTACCTTCTTGACGACTTTAAAGAAGGGGTGGCACTTTTCGGTTGCTCGGGAAATAAATCGATTGAGCGTGACCACCCTACCGGTCAGGCTTTGCACTTCTTTTATTGTCATGGGAGATTTTAAGTCCAGAACGGCTTGGATCTTCTGCGGGTTTGCTTCTAAGCCTCGAGAGCTTACCATATACCCCAAAACTTTCCCGAGGCTACTCCGAAAGCACACTTCTCCGGGTTGAGCTTTAAATTATGCTTCCTCAGCAATTCAAAGGTTTTCTTCAGATCGGCCACGTGACATCCTGGCTCCTTAGACATTGTTATCATATCATCAACATATACCAGCATCGATGTGCCGATGAGTGGCTTGAAAATCTTGTTCATCAGCCTCTGAAAGGTTGCCCCTGCATTTTTCAGTCCGAAAGGCATTACTTTATAACAGTAAAGCCCCTGATCGGTAACAAATGTCATCTTCTCCTCGTCCTCAGGATGCATCTTGACCTGGTTATACCCCGAGAACGCATCCATAAAGCTTAACAGTCCCTGGCAGGCCGTCGAATCCACCAACTGATCTACGTTTGGTAGTGGGAAGCTGTCTTTCGGGCACGCTTTGTTGAGGTCGGTGAAATCCACGCACATCCTCCACTTTCCATTGGATTTCTTTACTAATACCACATCCGGGTATTTCACTTCTCTGATAAAACCGGCTTTCAACAGTTTTTCTACCTCTGCAGCCATTGCCCTGCACCGTTCCTGGTTAAAGGTTCTTCTTTTTTGCTTGATCGGTTTGTGTGATGGGTTTACTGCCAAACGATGATTGATGAACTTCGGATCAATCTCGAGCATATCGTCGTGCCCCCCATGTAAAGATATCCGGGTACTCCTTTAGACACTTCAGCAGGTCCTATTTCAGAACTTCGTCTAAGTCTCCCTTTATTTTTACACTATTCCCAGGTCCGAAAAGTTCTATCACTTCTAATTCTTCGACTGCCCATAGCCGGGCAACTTTCTTTGGCCGAGGACCCGAATCCTTACTTGCTTCTTCCCTGTCTTTATTCCCTTGCCTTTTCCGGGTACCCACTTCAATGCAGAGGGTTTCTCATGAGAGGGTGGCAAAACAGCTCCGAGTCACCTTCTGACTCCCGCGCACGATTCCAATCCCTTCCCGGGTAGGGAACTTCAACTTTAAGTAATAGCAAGACATTGCAGCCTTTGTCTTCATCATAAAAGGCCGACCAACAATGACTTGGTAACTGCTCATGCAATCCACCACCGTGAAATTTATCATAATCGTCCGAGTCCGGGGACGGGTTCCGATCGTCATTGCCAATTGTATCATTCCCAATGGGATGACCGTTGAGCCCCCGAAGCCGTATAAGTGAGTCTCATCATTGGTTAGATTCGCATACTCCACACCAAGGCCGTCCAAGGCCTCCTTGGAGATTATATCCACTGCACTCCCGGGATCCATTAGGATTCTGTCTACCTCAGAACCGCCGATTGTCACTTTGATTATTAATGCATCATCATGGGGGAAACTCACCCCTCGAGCATCTTCATCCGTGAACATTATTGGCACTGACCGACCACCTTGTATTTCCGAGGCCTGTTCTGTTTCTAACACTTCCAACCCCTAAGCCCGACTATAGTTTTTTCTTGACC
Source organism: Zanthoxylum bungeanum (assembly GCA_019454045.1). Lineage (NCBI taxonomy): Eukaryota > Viridiplantae > Streptophyta > Magnoliopsida > Sapindales > Rutaceae > Zanthoxylum > Zanthoxylum bungeanum. The sequence continues at coordinate 207,883 of SKCR01036238.1, forward strand.
GGTTAGAGTCCCCGACCAGTGTCTTCCCCCCTGCGATGATATTCACCTGTCGGCAATGTGCTCTCTGTCTGGCTGTCATAATATCATGGTCAATATAATTATTCAAGTACTCATTCCGCGCCAGGTCTTCCATTTGCTCCCGCAAGTCTTTGCATCCATCTGTCGTATGTCCCCTCAAATTATGATGCATGCAATATGATTTTTTATTCCTCATGTCTGGCGGGAATCTCCTGAGGTCAGGTTCTATCAAGAGACCTTTTCCCTGGATTTCCATGACGATTTGCCCCAGTGGTTTATTCAGAGGAATGTATGCCTCTCCCCCTGCCACATGGTTCACCTGGGTCGAGATTCTCTTTTCCTGGTCATCCCGAGGTACCGGCTTGAATTCCCTTCGCCTCGAGGGTGGTTTTTTGAACTCCCTGTCTGGTCTGCGAGGAGCTTCTGCCCTCATCGTCCTCTCTCTGATAGCTGTCCCCCTCCAGGTAATTCTCTCCTCGTCTTCCAGCAAAATAAACTTCCGGGCTGTTTCCAAAGCGGTGGCATAATCCGGTGTACCCTGTATCCTCAGGTGAGTCTACAGCTTTCCGATCTTTAAGGCCCCCTTCAAACTTTCCAGGGCTTCGAGCGACTCATATCCCCCGACCTCGAGCACCATGTTATGGTACCATTCAATGAAAGCCTTCAGGGTCTCATCGTCCCCCTGCTTCATGAGCCTCAATTCCCCAATTGTCTTTTTTGGGACGCAAACCCCTTTGAAGTGTCGAATAAATGACTTCCTGAGTTGCGCGAAGCTACCGGTGCTCCCTGGGGCTAGACTTCTGAACCACAGAATGGAAGACCCACCTAAGGTTAGGGGGAATACTTTGCAAACGGTATCCCCTACCACCCATTGGACCTCCATCAATATGACAAAACCCTCTATATGAGATTTTGGATCAATATGGCCTTTGTAGGGCGTCATGGACGACATGTTGAACCGTCTTGGGAACTTTACCGACCTTATTTCTTCTGTGAAGGGAGATTCAACCTCGCCGTCCCGAGCATCTCCCGTGTCAGTTTTGAGGTTCACTCCCCACTTGGCCATTTTTTTTCTTAACCAAGATCTTATATTGCCAACTGTGTTACCATGCCGCCTCCCGTGGCCTTTTTCGCGTCTGTCACCCCGGGTGCGGCCTTCCTCATGACTTGATATTTCCCGTCCAGTTTCACCATCCTTTCTATCTCCCCTTCTGGTGTCGCGGGGGCTATCGTAGGAGGAATCTGGCGACTGTCTCCCCTATTCTTCTTCTCACGTATCTCCGTTTGTAAATCTTTTTCTACCATTACAGACCTCATCCCGTAGGGACCCTTCCTCCTAGGTTCATCGTCTTCGCTCTCATCTGCAACCCTTTTTCTTTCCGCTATTTCGCCTCTCCTCCGACTGGTTCCTGCTTCCAGTCTCTCATTATTCGTCTCTTCCATCCTCTGTAGTCTGTTCATCATGGATTTCAAAAGGATTTGAGTTTCCTCTATATCTTTCCTCATATTTTCCTCCATCTTCTCCATCCATTCTGCTGTTGAATTCCCTGACGACCGGTGATTTCCACCTTCTGCCATTGTCTAACTACGCGAGCTATTTTTTGTTGGAGCTCCCCATAGACGACGCCAACTGTTGACGGCTGATTTTGGTCTCAGGGGCAATAAGGGTTTTTTACTCCCGAGACAATCCTCCTCCAACTGTGAATTTGTTTTGTTTATGGGAAACCAAAAGAAAATTTGGCAAAAGATAAGTAAATTCACCAATCAACAAAGAGATTTAACGTTGTTCCGCGGATCAGATCCAACCTACATCCACGGGCACAGAACGGACGATGTTTTATTACCGAAATATGTTTCTCTGATCTGTTTTGTGTTTTACAAGTCTAATTCTCTCTTGTTCTCTTTTCCACACCCCTTACAAGCATACTTTCCCCTCCTATTTATAATAGCAAAGAAACAATTTTCATTTTCCCATAAGAATTCTTAGTCGAAACTACATTTACTTCTCTTATCCTATTAGGACACTGACTTATCAATTTTTCCCCATGAAAGTAGGATAACTTATCTTTTTATCCGTAAAAATAGGATGTCTTATCTTCTGGAGTATATCTCGTCATATTCTCGGTCTTCATGAGGTCGGTCACAATGATTATTTGAACTGAGAATGCTGCTATCGATCTGATACTGTCCGACCATCCGGTCTGGAGTGGTCGATTACCGATCATAAAGTGATCGGCCCCTTACTGTTGGCTTTTAGTGGTCGGGTCGGCATTAATGATCTTGACCAAGAAGTGAATTACCTTTTTACCCCTGTCGTACTGCTTAAATATCATAGGGCCTGAAAATACCGCCAATATTATATATTAAAATATAAAATTAAATATTTAATATTAAACTCGAATAAATGAATGCATTTATCAAGAGGCAAGTAGCTATGTAGCATTACAGCTAACTTCATAATTTTAATTTCCATAACTGATGAGCTAAAGGTTTGTCATTCATGACCTTGAAAAGATAGTGAAAAAAAATTTAAAAAAAAAAAAAAAAGTTCCAACTATCTTAAAGTTATTTGTTAAAAAAAAAAACAAACAAAAAAGAAGTGACGTTTACAACTTGCTACCATTTTGAGAGGACTAAACAAATGACTAGGAATTGATGATGAGTTGTGGTACATAGTAAACGTTATCAATTGTGATAGATGATTATTAAAATAATAATCAGATGAATCTTGTTATTTATGAATAGATTATCACTTGTGGGTAGAGGTGGTCACGGTTCGGTTCGGTTTCAGAATTGAACCGAGTCGTTCGGTTATACGGTACCAGATTCCAGTTTTTTGGAACCACAGAACCGAACCGAACCGGAATCGAACTGAAAAATTTGATTCGGTTCCGGTTTGGAACCGGAACCGAACCGAACCTTAAGGTTACAGTTCCAAATTTATTGGAACCGTAACCAAACCGTTTGGGGGTTCGATTTCGGTTCCAAAACCGGAACCGGATGGAACCGTAACCTTACGGTTCCATCCGGTTCGGTTTCGATTCCGAACCGGAACCGTGGCCGGGTCTACTTGTGTGTTCACATTATTTACAAGTGCAATTTTATTAGAATTTAAAATAATATTTTAATATTTCGGTAGAATAATTAAAAATATAAATCTAGCACATCATTTACAAGTGCAATTTTATTAGAATTTAAAATAATATTTTAATATTTCAGTAGAATATTTAAAAATATAAATCTAGCAATTTTTTTGTAAAAAAGATTTTATGGATATGTGAAACAAATATCTAAATAAGAAATCAAAATCAGATATACCTTTATATATTGAAACAAAGACCTAAATGGGTTTGCTTAATCCATTATTAAAAAACTCTTTACTTACCTAAGAAATTTATTTGTAAATTAAGATATTTAATAGTAAAAAATTAATGACTCATGGAGATATATAGCAAGCAATGTGAAAGAACCCACTTGTATAGGTGGATATCTTCAAGACTAGGGATGACAGTGAGTAGGGTTTGGTGCAGGTTTGTCATTACTAAACCTAAATCCGCACCCGCATATGTAAATAAATTACCAAACCCGCTGCGAGTTTTAATTTTCATTACTAAACCCGCATCCGCATATAAAAATAAATTATCAAACATGCATTGGTATCTAATAGATTTTTTAATAAAATATTCTTCATCTATAATATGAAAACCGAATTAAACAGAATATTAAACCATTTATAATTTCTTCACATGTCAGTGGAGTTTGGTTTAAAGTCGCAAGTATTAAACATGATACTAGACCAAAAGAAATTCAAAAAAAATGATAAAGTTAACAAAATAAATAACGACAAATTAACAACAGATTAAATCAATACAAGATTAGAAGCAATTTAAAAAAATGATAAAGTTAATTACAGAATGTGAGACTTTTTATATGAGTGGATTTTCTTTGCCCTAAAAAATATAAAACAAAAAAAAATTAAGTTTGCGGGTAGCAGATACCCTCGGATTTTGCTTAATTACCAAACTCGTACCAAATCCGCAGCGGGTTTTGTTTTAATTTACCAAATCCGCTTAAATATTTATCAAATCCTACCTATTACAGACATGTTTTTTGCGGGTTTACGGGTTTGTGGGTGAAATTGCCATCTCTATTCAAGACTAAGGAAACTGTCAGATAAACTAAATATAGAGTATGCAAATTAGCATGGAAAGAAAATCCGAAGTGGCAAGTAAAATATGGAATTGAAGACTACCCATTTGTTCCGGTATTCGTAAACCTAGACCTGGCCGGCGGTTAGGTTCCGATTCAAAACTGAACTGAACCGGCCGGTTCCCGGTTCCACAAGTGTGGAACCAGAACCGTGAACCGAACCGGTCGGTTCCGGTTCGGTTCGAACCTTTTTTTTAATTATATAAAAAATTCGAAAATAATTTAAAATAAATAAAATTATTAAATTAAAGAGCTTAAACTTAAATTCTAAAAAATTTAAGTTGCATACGTATCCTCCAGGGGTGAGAGGAATCAAAGCTCACGTAGTTCCATATAATTTTAAGATATTTCCCATTTGGAAATTTATAATTTTGTAATTATCAATCATCATTATCAGTTGATCCTTCAGCTTCGATTCCGCTTGCACTTGTTGTTGCAGATGCATTATCGAACAAGTCTTCAAAATCATCGGGGGCATCTTCTTGTTGTCTCAGATCAGCTCGAGTTCAATCATCAATACAAGCTGTTGCTTCTAGAGTGCTTGGATGTAATGAAGATCGTCTAGCTTCCAATATATTGCCTCCCAAGTTGAAGGCTTGCTCAACCGTAACGGTGGAAATAGATGCTGCCAATATCTCTTTAGCAATAATTGATAAAAACATGATATATATTTTGATGTCGGTTCCATCATTCAATGATTTTAAAATTTTTACTAACTAAACTTTCAGTAGGAAACTCGAAATTTGTAGATAAATAATTATATAATTCGGGGTTATTAGTTGTCGTATCCCTAGCTTTTTTATTTCGTTGCAGTAACCAACGATCCCATGCGCTAAGTCTTGTTTGAATTACTGGTTCGCTACTACTAGATTCACATAATGTTCCTAAGTTATATCTTACAATATAATCATTAAATAACTCAATTAAATCATTTCTTAGTCTCACTATTATTCTTGTAATATCATCTAATATTTGTAAATAACCATAATAAGATTGTAAAGCACTATTCAAACTTTCTAATTTAAATTTGGGATCAAAAACAGCAGCAATAAGATAAATTAAATGAATTTCTCTAAAATAATTCAACATTTTACCTTCATAACAGTAATGGCTTCTAACAAAATAATATCATTAGGATCGTTACTTTCAAGATGTTCATCGAGAGTACCAACAATATTCAAACTTTCAAGAAGAAATAAATGTGCTATATGATAATAAACTCCGCTAAAAATTAAAGTAGCATCATTAAAAACTTTTAAAATTTCTAAAAAAATTTCACAAATATCTCATTGACTAGAAAAAAATGTGATATTTTGAACATGTTGAGAAAAAAAAAACTACATAATGCATTTTTGTATTGTAATACTTGATATAAAAGAAAATAAGTTGAATTTCAACATGTTGGAACATCTCTTGAAAATTTAATCGGTTTAATACCATTTATTTTACAAAACTTGGCCCATTCTCTCCCAACTTGAGAATATGACCAAATACAATTAAGTGCTGTCTTAATATGATCAATGAAAGGTGATAATTTTTGCAGACCATCTTGAACACATAAGTTAAGGACATGACATGTGCAACGAGTATGAAAAATCGACCCCCTAAATTTGGTTGACATATTTCTTTTAAATCATTGATGGATGCAGTATTTGCAGATGCATTATCAAATCCAATTGTTAAAATTTTATCTACTAAACCGTATTCATCAAAAATTACCTTAATCATTCTATAAATATTTTGTGCAGTATGTTGTTCATCAAAAACTCTAAATGCAATAAGTCGTTTTTGCATGGTAAATGATGCATCAATCCAATGACAAGTCACACTCATGTATGAGTGTGTTCCCCAATGGTCACTTCAAATATCAGAACATATAGAAATACGACCTTTAATATCTTTAAATATTTCATTTAAAATAATTTTACCATCTTTGTATAATTTAAAAATATGACCTTTTTTTATGTTTCGAGTCATTCTACATGCAGCAGGATTTAAAGCATTATGCACGTAATTAGTAAAATGAAGTTTTTCACCAAAACTTAAAGAAAGATGTATCATACAAGTTAATTTCGCAAATTTTTCTCTATTTTTTGCATCAGAATATTTAAATATACTACAACACTCGTACCTCTACTAGATGATGCGTACCTGGCCATTTGAGTTTGTGTCGTATCAATTCCAAGTTCAACCGCATGATGTCTTTCCACGTGCTTGATCATATTGTCGTATCCACCAGAAAATTTGTAGGAAACCCCACAATGGTTGCATACTGCTCTTGAACATTCATCGGTATCATCTAAATGAAAATGAATTTTGAAAACATCCGAGGAACGAGACTTAACTTCTCTTCTCCGTGATTGTGAACCGACACTGGGACCGCTCTCTTGGGCTGGCATATTTGACATTATGTTCTCAGATGAGCTTGTCATTTTTTGTTTAAGAAATAAGTAAGAAGAATAAGAAAATTGAGAATGATAATAGCTAATTTGTTATTATAAATGAGAGAATTGAGAATAAGAGAATTGTAGGAATTGAGAGAGTTGAGAAATTGGTGTGTTGAAATTAGGGGTGTTCATAGGGTCGGGTTTATCAATTTTAAAATTCTTTTTCGGGTCAACCTGGACCCGACCGAAATGTCTCATCGGGTCACGGGTTTCGGACAGAAAAATTGTGTCTGACCCGACCCGAAGTAAATGATATTATAATTATAATATATATTTTTAATGATACAATTTTGACAACTAACAATTATAGTTGAAATGACAATGTCCTTACTTAGTCTTCAATTGGTCTCTGGTTCGAATCCGAGCTTATTCAATTTTTGAAAATTTTATTTTTTAAACAAAATGTTTATAGTGGGACTCGAACTCTTGATTATGTAGTTATTAAGTCAAACACTTTGCCAATTCAGCTACTCACTGTTTTGTGAATATTTGTATCAAAAAATATATATATTATATTTACTGCATATTATGTTGACCCGACCCAACCCGCAGTTTTGGACCCGACCTGACCCGCGTGGGTCAACTTCTCAAATTTCGGATTGCGGGTCGAAGGACCCGACCCGATCGGGTCAAAACAAAAATCAAAAAACCCGACCCGACCTGACCCGTGAACACCCCTAGTTGAAATAATGAAAAAAATGACCCATATTTATAGAATTTTAGAATTTTTTTATACCGAAGATGCCCCTAAATATAACTGTTTTATTACCGTTTGACTCCCTGCCCCTTTCCCAAAGGCTACTAGCCGTTGGGAGGGTTCCTGTTGGAACCCTACGGTTCCGGTTCCGGAATCGGAACCGGAACAGGAATCGGTTGGAACCGGTTCGGTTCCGGTTCCGAACCTGAACCGTGGCCGGGTCTACGTAAACCCTTTATAAATTAAAGAAATTTCTTTGTTTGTTAAAAAATTTAATAGTAAAAAATTATTGACCAAACAATGAATATTGAAAGGCCCACTTGCATAGGTAAATATCTTTAGAGATAATGGAGCCGAAATGGACATGCTAATTTAAAATGAGAATTTTCAATTTTTATATATTAATTAATATCAATTTTTATTTAATTAAATCTTAATTGTCTATTAGCATGATAAAAAATTATAAAAAAAAAATATAGCACAATTTAATTCAAAACTGAATTCAAATTCCTAAACAAATCATAAAAAAGGGGAGAAAGTTAAATTAAATAAAGAAAATATGATACATATTCGAATTTTCATTTTACAAATTTGATAAAACTTTCCATTCGTATTTTAAAATGAACATCATCTTGAAATTAAATATCAATGTTAATGAATTAGCTTGGAGAAAAAAACTTCAATGAGGAGAAAATTCCAGAATGTGGAGAATATCTGGGTATGTTAGTAAATTTATTTATTCTAATGAGCTTGTGAAGCGGAAAATGGAAATGCAATGTTTGATGAGAGTTTCAGGATTCAGGTGGTAGTGGTGATTATCGAAAATATCTCTATGGGCTTAACAATGTGGGCTTCAAATCTCATTTGCTATTGGCCCATTATAGAGATCAGTGGCCTATATTAATCCAAAGCTAGCCCATAAATAAAAAGTGTTTTCCGAATGTTTTTATTGGGAACTAGCAAGTAGCAAGTATATATTAGCGTGTTAAAAGGATCGTTGGAAAAATCCGGATCTGGACTCGGATATTTGGGTATCCTGAATTCGGATTCGGGATCCGTATAAAAATAATTTTTTTTAATTTATTAATTAATATCATGAAAAATTCTAAATTATCACAAATTAAAATTCACTAAAATATATAAAAATTGAAATTCACTAAAATATAATTAAAATTAATCGGATTCATGTAAAAATTATCAATTAACTTCATAAAATTTCCTATATTATATTTATTTTTTTAAATTAACCTGATCCGGACCCGGATCCGTACGAGTCTTTAAAATTAAGACACTGGTCCGTAAAATATATTGTAGACCCGAGTCTTTCTGGACCCTGGTCATTCCGATTCTTTGGAATTCGGGCCTGATCCAAGTAGAATTGTCACCCTTAGGCATTATGGAGGTTTTAGTAGGGTTGGGCACAGTTTGGTCCGATTCGATATCATTATAAAAAAAATGAAATAATAATTATTCAGTTTTTTTTTCTTTAAGTAACTATACAATTTTTTATTAAAAAAATTATAATTATTTTTAATTATCGGTTCGGTTAGGTACAATTCGTTTTTTTTTTCAAAATATTAATAATAACAATAAAAAATTACAAAATTAATAATACTCACTGAATCTAACATTTACTTAAATTTTTTTACACTGTAACTCTTCTAATCATCACAACTGTACCAAAAACGTTTTTCATAAGATATAATCATCGGAAAATTAACAAAATAATAACCAAAGCAAAAAAATCATAAATATTTTATAAAATTAATCATCACTAAATACTAAATAAATTAAATAATATAACAAATATAATTGTATAAGATAACAACATAATACAATTAGATTTTTAAAAATTCAATAAATTAAATTATTCAAATAATTCAGTTTAGTTCATTTTTTTAGTTAAAAAATTATTCTAGTTCAATTCGGTTCGGTTTTTTAATTAAATATCAAACAATTATCTTTGAAAATAAATAAAATTATCACTTTGGTTCGATTTTTTCCGGTTCGGTTCGATTTTTCAGTTTCTATTTTTTTATCCACCCCTAGGTTTTAGGTTTTTTTTAGTGATACGAGATATAGACTGAAAAATAGTCCAGTTAGGGTACAATGACATAAAAACATTTTTAATAATGAGATTGTAAACCAATCCCTAAGTATTTCTGTAGTTGATTAAGAATTTCTAATATTATATAAAAGCAACGATACTAGCTATAAATATTGTTCAAATTTTTCTAAAATTGTTCAAATTTTAACTTTAAGATGATCGTGACTGATACCACTGAAAAACAATCAGCAAATAACAAAACAAATTATTGATTTTTCTTTCAACATAAAAGTTAAGGCTAACCAAATCTGACCACTGGAGTACCACGAGTCAAAGCATATAAAAATCTAAAGGATGATAAAAGTATACGAATCTTAGGAGAGAAAAATAGATAAAAAAAAAAAAAAATAAATTTAGACTTTATCCATCCTCTTATCCAAAAAAAAATCAAACATTTATTTATCAATAAATTATACAAAAAAATTATAAAACAAAAAAAAAAAAAAACAAATTTAATCAATCATATAATAATGTAACAGGAAGGTAAAATAATTGAAGTTGACTCACGTTTTGTTTGAATTACTATCTCAAAATAAAATCATAAGAGAGTAAAAAATGTAGAAGAAGAAAAAAATTACAAAGTAAAGTGTTTTTTTGTTTTGTTTTTTATTTTAATAATAAGGAAGAAATTAAAATAAGAAGGTAAGCAATATTTGAATAATGATTTGTTTAATATTATTTTAATAGTAAAAAACACTAATAAATCGGCACTTGAATGACAACAAGATGGACAAAATTTTGAGAAGGAAAAATAATATTTTTTTCCCAAAATCTAATTAGGACACGTGTCTCAATTGGTCCCTAACTAGCTATGTCCATGACAATTTGCTAATCATGGTTCCAGGATAAAGAATTTCCGTCCTAGCGATAAAAAAATTATCTCATCTTATTTTTTGAAAAATGTACTATTCACGTGGATAATAATATTATACATATGAACAATGTCATCTTGCTTTTATCCCATCTCATTTCATTAAAATCCCATCCAGTATTACTGTATACCTGAACACTAATACTGTTTAAGTGAACGCTAATACATTCGGCATTTTAAACCGACTTTTTTGCTGGCTCATTTTTTTGAGCTAGACAACATTGGCTCAAATTTTTTTTTATTAGCTCGATTTAACAAATAAATTCCAATAGAATTCTATCTAATGTAAACATATAATAATATCAATGAAATAAGTAATTCTTTGGTATAATGAAGGTATGATTAACATGATATCATTAATAAATTAATAAATCATATGTATGATCTAATACTTATTTTAGTTATTTTTTTTAATATTTTAACACGCGTAATAATATATTATTAAATTGTTATATGGATGACGTGATACTTTCGTTTGTATTGTAAATTTTCTCCAAAGACAGGCCAAACTATCGACCTCAAGCATGTTTCAAGCATTACTATAATAATGTCTCTATATATCCCAATTTTCCATAGAAGTTAATATTACAAAATATTTGGTTATTGTGTTCTTACAAAAGACTTTGAACAAACAGTAAACACGGTTGCTACAATAATCAAAGGAAATAATACAAGAGAAATAAAAGTAACACTGTCTCGGGACAACTGCAGTGAGCGAAGCAGTCCGGGCAGTGACGAACCACAGCAGAAACAGCGGCAATAGAGGAAATTACGAGGCTTGTTGATGCGCCAACAATCTCCTTAAAACAAATTCATCCCCTACCGAATGGTGCAGTAGAACGCAAGACGTTTGTTTCTCAGGATGCAACGGAAATAAACGAGAATGAGCACCACCAAAATTGTTTCCAACGAACCACAAAGTGTTTGAACTCTCTAAAAAAACAGTAAAGAAAACCAAAAATCTCTGTTCTTTTTCAAAACGAAAATACACACTACCACCTTTAAGAAGAAAATAAACATGCCAATAGTCGGAGGCCTTTCAAATGATGTAACCACCCAGTTAATTAATAGAGTTAAATTAACTGTTATGGAACTTCAAAATCTTGGAAAAAATAAAGAGGCTTGCAAAAGTTGGCTGGGCTGGGCCGGCCCCGCATAATTTGGTCTGACATTCGTGTACGCAGTCAAAACCAACCACTAACACGAAGTGGACCATGCTTAAAATTGTACCTCAAAATGCTTACTAGTGAGCATTTTTCCAACAATCCTCCACATGAATGAAATTGGCGAAAAAACGTCAAATAAAATTATTTTATAGAAACATTTTATTTTGACCTTGAAGAGTTCAACGGTTCAACACCTGCATAGGATAGGTAGGCCTCAGCCTTTGAACCTTCCCTTGTGAAAATATATCTCCTTTACTAGCTGATAGTGGACACGATGTCATTGAACTGTACTGCCGTCCATGTAAATGAAAACATATATCACACAGATATTTTACCTAACACATCTGAGTTTTCATTATTATGTTCATTTTGGCCATGAACATCTACCTGGTTCTGCAAGAGTTTCTAAGAATTGAGCCTCGTACAATTCCCTTTGAAGCGACCCCACTTCTCTCTCACATATGTGATTTCTTATTTAAGAGTAGCTCGTATTACTCTGCTCGCATTCCCGACGCATAAGAATCATTAAAAGCCTTTGCTTAACCTCTTTCCATACGAGCATCACTGTTTCATTTCACCATAGGAATGGACTAGAGGGTAACCCCCACAGTGAACCAAATGTGTCTTTTACGAGTAGGTTGTCCCATTGAACCTAGATTTTGGGATCTTCAGTCAACAAGGTTGGGTTTTCCTTCGTAATAAACATTTATCTAATGGGCTTTAGTCTCATTCCCCTCGATGATTTCACAACTAACTCTCTGTTTAACCATTTGGCTAGCGGATCCGCAATGTTATCCTTTGACTTTACATAGTCAATCGAAATAACTCCAGTAGAGAGTAATTGTCTAACGGTATTGTGTCTACAACGAATATGTCTTGACTTACCATTATACATATTGTTATGTGCCCTTCCAATTACAGATTGACTATCACAATGAATGCAAATTACTGGCACTGGCTTAGGCCAACTTGGAATATCCTCTAGAAAATTTCGCAGCCATTCTGCTTCTTCAGCACACTTATCTAATGCAATGAATTCTGATTCCATTGTAGATCTGTCTATCAAAGTCTGTTTGGAGGATTTCCATGATATAGCTGCACCTGCTAGTGTAAACACATAGCCACTGGTATACTTTGAGTCTTTCATATCAGATATCCAGTTTGCATCACTGTATCCTTCGATTACGGCTGGATATCTATGATAGTGCAACCCATAATTACGAGTAAAACATAGGTACCTGAGTATTCTCACTATTACTTTCTAGTGAACAACCCCTAGATTACTCGTATATCTGCTGAGCTTGTTTCCTGTACAAACTATATTAGGCCTTGTACAACTCGATAAATACATCAGACTCCCGATCACTCTAGAGTATTCTACTTGAGATATACCATCTCCCCTATTCTTTGATAGATGTAGACTCACATCTAAAGGAGTTCTAGCCACAGCAGAATAATCATTGTTGAATTTACCAAGAATTTTATCCACATAGTGCGACTGATCAAGAATAAGTCCATCTGGACTTCTCGAGATCTTTATTCCCAGAATGACATCTGCTAGACCCATGTTTTTCATGTCAAACTTAGATTTAAACATATTCTTGGTAGATTTCACCATTTTAACATTACTCCCGACAATCAATATGTCATCAACGTAGAGACATAAAATGACATAGCCAACTTCTGTCTCTCTGACATAGATACATTTATCACATTCATTGATTTTGAAACCATTTGCGAGAATGGTGTCGTCAAACTTTTTATGCCACTGTTTCGGAGCTTGTTTCAATCCATACAAGGATTTTACTAACTAACAGACTTTCTTTTCTTGTCCTGGAGCTATAAAGCCTTCAGGTTGTTCCATGTAGATTTCTTCATCTAAATCTCCATTTAGAAAGGCTGTTTTCACATCCATCTGATGTACCTCAAGATTGCGCAAAGCTGCAATCGCTACTATCATCCTTATGGAATTTATCCTCGTTACAGAAGAGTAAGTGTCAAAGTAATCAAGACCTTCACGTTGTCTGTAGCCTTTAATTACAAGTCTTGCTTTGTACTTGTCAATTGATCCATCTGCCTTCATTTTCTTTTTGAAAATCCACTTGGTCCCTAAAGGTTTACACCCTGGAGGAAGATCCACTAACTCCCAGGTGTGATTTTGTAAGTTGGATTCAATTTCACTATTGATGACATCTTTCCACAAAGCACCATCAGCTGACCTTACAGCTTCGTTATAGCTTTAAGGATCATTTTCTAGCAAAAATGTCAGAAAATCTGGACCAAATGATTTTTCCGCTCTAGCTCTTTTGCTACGTCTTGGTTCAAGTTCAACATTTTGTTGATCCTCTGGAACATTTATGTGTTCTTGGTCCTGACTATCTTCAATGATAGTCTCATGTGCCCGTTTGTGCATATTTGAATTCGAATTAGTTTTACAAGGAAAAAAGTATTCGAAAAAAGATGCATTCCTCGACTCCATTATCGTATTTTTGTGAATATCTGATATATTAGACTCATGCACAAGAAATCGATAAGCATTACTGTTATGTGCATATCCTATGAAAATAAAATCAACAGTTTTGGTTCTATCTTCACATTCTTAGGTGGAAGAATGACTACTTTGGCAAGACACCCCCACACTCGTAGAAATTTATAGGAAGGTATTATTCCTTTCCACATTTCATAAGGAGTTTTCCCTGCTTCTTTCCGTGGTACCTTATTTAAAAGGTAATTAGCTGATAAAACAGCTTCTCCCCACATATTCTGAGGTAATCCAGAGCTGATTAACATAACATTCATCATTTCTTTCAAGGTACGATTCTTCTGTTCTGCAATCCCATTGGATTGAGGTGAATAAGGAGCTGTGGTTTGATGTATGATTCCATTTTGCTCATAAAATGATTCAAAAGGAAAAACATACTCACCATCACGATCACTTCTTAACCCCTTAATTCTTTTATTCAGTTGGTTCTCAACTTCATCCTTATAGAGAACAAATTTCTCTATAGCTTCGTCATTGCTTTTCATCAAATACACATAGCAAAATCTTGTGCAATCATCAATAAAGGTAATAAAATATTTATTACCGCCTCTTGATTGTATTGAATTAAAATCACATACATCGGTATGAATTAGATCAAGTGGTTCAGAGTTTCTTTCAATACTATGAAATGATGATCTAGTTAGTTTTGCCTCAACACAAGTATCACACTTGTATTTGTTATCAATTTTAAAATTGGGAATATGATTCATGTTAATTAATTTCCGCAATGAATTAAAATTAACATGTCCTAATATACCATGCCATAGATCAGAGTACTCAACAATATAAGCAGAAGAACTAGCTTTATTGAAATTCTTGGGTTTAACAACCATTACATTGAGCTTAAAGAGCCCATCAGTTACATACCCTTTTCCCACATACATGCCATTTTTAGTCAAAACTACTTTATCAGACTCGAACACCATCCGAAATCCGTGCTTGTTCAGAAGTGATCCAGACACAGGATTCTTCCGTATTTCTGGTACATACAGAACGTTGTTCAAAGTCAACTCTTTCCCAGAGGTCATCTTCGGAATCACCTTGCCTTGACCTTCAATCTCAGATGTTGCTGAATTTCCCATGTATATTTTTTCCCCATTACCAGCAGGCTCAAAAGAAGAGAACATAATCTTGTCTGAGCACACATATCGAGTGGCACCAGTGTCAATCCACCACTCTCTTGGGTTAGAACCCACCATATTCACCTCAGATACCACAGCAGAAAGGTTAATGTCTGAAACATCTTGAGTCATGTTTTCCATCACATTAGCCTCTTGATTCTTTTTTTTATTCGGCAGTCTGCACTCAGAAGACTTGTGACCCATTTTGTCACAGTTGAAGCATCTTCCTTGAAATTTGGATTTCTTGGAAATTCCTCCTTTAGGGCCCATCTTTAACCCTTTGTTCTTAGGGTTCTTGTTCTTATGGCCATGTTCAACAACATTTGCTTTGGCCTCATGAGTTATTCCTCTATTGTCAGATACTCTGTTATCTTCCTAAATTCTAAGCTTAAGAACCAAGTCTTCAATGTTCATTTCTTTTCGCTTATGCTTTAAACAATTCTTGAAATCTTTCCAACCAGGTGGTAGTTTTTCAATTATCGAGGCTACTTGGAAGGTTTCACTTAATACCATCCCTTCAGCATGAATTTCTGCTAGAATAATCTGCAATTCTTGTACTTGACTTAACACAGTTTTGGAGTCAACCATCTTAAAATCTAGGAAACGGCCTACGACAAATTTCTTAGTACCGGCATCCTCAGTTTTATATTTTCGATCTAAGGATTCCCAAAGTTCCTTAGCTGTTTTCATTCCGGCGTACACACTATACAAGGAATCACTTAGCCCATTCATCACATAATTCATACATAGGAATTCAGAATGTTTCCAAGCATCGACGACACTAATCACTTGAATAACATTCTCACCCTCTTTGGGTACATGAGCATCTTCCTTTAGGAACCTTGCAAGGTTCAACGTGGTCAAGTAGAAAAACATTTTATGTTGCCACATTTTCAATTTATGACCAATGAATTTTTCAGGTTTTTCCGCAGCATGATTGACATGGCTCACATGTCCAACAGGTTGTCTAGCCATAGAGGCAGCAACATTTTGGCCAGCCACAGAGACTGCCACATTAAGCCTAGAGGCTGGAACATTTTGGCTAGCCGAATTGGCTGCCTCAACACTTTGGCCAGACACAGAGGCTGCCACATTAAACCCAGAGGATGGAACATTTTGGCCAGCCGAAGAGGCTGCCATGTTCGGATCAACTGTGTTTGGACTGTTTTCCATATCCACAGATCGAATTTGTTTTAAGACTATTACAAAATATTTGGTTACTGTGTTCTTGTAAAGGACTTTGAACAAACAGTAAACACAGTTGCTACAATAATCAGAGGAAATAATTCAACAAGAGAAATAAAAGTAACACAGTCTCGAGACAACTGCAGTGAGCGAAGCAGTCCGGGCAGTGACGAACCACGGCAGAAACAACGGCAATAGAGGAAATTACGAGGCTTGTTGATGCGCCAACAATCTCCTTAAAACAAATTCGTCCCCTACCGAATGGTGCAGTAGAACGCAAGACGTTTGTTTCCCAGGATGCAACGGAAATAAACGAGAATGAGCACCACCAAAATCATTTCCAACGAACCACAAAGTGTTTGAACTCTCTAAAAAAAACAGTAAAGAAAACCAAAAATCTATGTTCTTTTTCAAAACGAAAATACACACTGCCACCTTTAAGAAGAAAATAAACATGCCAATAGTCGGAGGCCTTTCAAATGATGTAACCAGGATGACATTCGTGTACGCAGGACGTGCGGGTGCACACGAGTCAGGCATGTTCGGATTTTGATTTGCACCCCCCCTGCGCGCGCACGTAGAGAGAGCCTTTATCCTTATAACACTTACCCATCTACATATGAGCAATCATATATAAACACAATTTTCCTTTATTAGCTTTCCTATGTGGGACAAGCTTATTTCTCTTTATTTTCCAACACCAATGGATGAACTTTGAGCAACAATTTCTCATTCACTCAAGCACCATTTTAAGCATATGAATATACCATTCCGAACTACTCACGGAGGAGTATCCGAATCACTCAAAACCAACCACTAACACGAAGTGGACCATGCTTAAAATTGTATCTCAAAATGCTTACTAGTGAGCATTTTTCCAACAGTTAATTAGCGTGATTATTTGCATTAATAATAATTATTTTTGGCGTTAGCATATCCTTAATTGTTTTTATGTCCAATAAATCTATATCGTAATTAGGGATATTGGGAAAGGTCATGATTTGAGTTGGCATCTTGCACTACTGTTGGTTCACATGTTGAATAAATAATGCTTGATGAGTGACTTCATAATAGCTTTTTATTTAATAAAGCTTTCTTTTAAAATGATTTGCAAGTGTCAGTTTATTTGTGTAGGGA